>BQKN01057797.1:634-23247 GCA_022839385.1 Asparagus kiusianus | reverse complement strand
GCGCAATCCATCCAACCTCCAACTACGTTGTTTGCCTAGAATAAATACGAAAGCACAAACACTAGACAAACAACATTAGAAGTAAATTGTTTGTTAAACATCATCAAAACAAGAAGACCAACATTAATAACACCGCCTCTCCTCCTCCTCCTCCACATCTTTCTTCTTCTCCGCTCTTTGTCATCCTTCACCTCGATCTTTCCTTCCCCGCCTTCCTCTTCTTCTCTTCTCCTGTCCCTCTTGTCTCTCCACCACCACTACTCTTCTAATCTTTTCTTTAATATTTTTTGTTTCATGACTAGTAAAATAAATATTAATACTTTAGCCTTGACTTTATTAAAAATAAAAATAAAATAAAAAAACTTAGTGGGTACGATTTGTGGCAAATAAAAAATAGTTAAGTAAGCAGAAAAAAGTTGTTATTTTTAACATTTTTATTTATAAAACTGTTAAGAGAGGTGGCGAGAGAACAAAGGAAGAGAGAGAGATAATGAGGAGAAGATGTAGTGGTTAAGAAAAAAGGAGAAAAAAATAGAATTGTTCTCTTTGATGTTTTTATTTAAAAAAATATTGTCTTTGTTCAAAAAACTATTGCATTTATTTATTAAATTGTTACATTTGACATTTCTCAAATCTATACTATGAAATTGTTTAACATTTTTTATAAAATTGTTATTTGTTAAACATAATATGTTATGATCATTCATAAATTGTTATTTATTGTACATAATATGTTACCTTTATTTTTTAAACTATTACTTTTATTTAAATTATTACATTTTTGTTTGTCTAAGCCTACATTTTTAAATATCATTTTTATCCATAAATTATTATATTTGTTTAAAAATAAGTTACATCATTAATAAAACTTGTTAATCCCTTTCATAAAATAGTTACCTATATTCATAAGATTATTACATGTATAGATTAAAATATTACCTTTTATATTTTCTGCAGACTAATGCTATAAAATTTCATATTCATTCATAAGTGGGATGAAAATGTGACATTGCATTACATAAGCATTTATACTCCTTCATAAGTTGTTGTATTACATAGGTATTTATACTATTCAAAAGATTACTCTAGACTAAAAACATATTTAACACAAAAGACTCTTCAATTTGATAAGTGTACCCAGTGAAAAGTCTTCTCAAATTCTTGTTTGTACACAGACAGAAACTTCAAGCGAAGAAGAAGGAAGAGAGCCTGGGGGAAGGACTGTGGGGATAAGAGTTGAATAAGAGAAAGGAGAGACAAGAGAGAAGGAGGAGAGGTAAATAAGAAGGAGAAGAGGTCACTGTAGTGTGAACACGAGAAGTGTTTGTGGGGGCCACACTTGACCCTTGCTTTCTTTCACATGAGCACGTGAATGAAGCCCGGAAATAGCCAGGCCTATCCAAATCTGCTATACACTATATATATCAACATAGTAGTTATCTAGGGTTTTGTACCAAGGAGGTTTGTGATTTTGGTTTTTGCGGCTGGCTACCTGCAAGTGCGAAGGAGGTGAGCACGGAAGTTTGGCGGCTGCAGGTTTGCAAACGAGTTTTGCGGCTGCGGGAAATAACTGACGGCGGCTGCAAAAGAAAAGCAGAGATTTCTTTTTAGGGTTTTGTGCATCCTTTTGTAGAGAGATATTGTGTGAGCGATTTGTAAGTTTTGTGTGAGGGTTTAGATTGAGTGATTGTAAACCCTAGTTATGTTCTCTCCCTCTAATAGTAGATCTCCCCCTCCTTACCCCGTGTACGTAGACAATTTGTCGAACCACGTAAAAATTGGTTGTACTGCTATTTGTGTGATTTGTAATAGCTTTTAGGTTCCCTCGACGCGCAGTTCTAGAGCTGACGAGAGAAAGAGCTAATATCCCACTTTGATGAGATATTAGGCTTCAGATTCTTATTCCCTTTGAGAAACAAGAATTCTTATTGCGACCTGACTCTCTTGTTGTGCTGCCGAAGTGCTGCCGAAATTTCCGCTGCGCGCAACAAGTGGTATCAGAGTCTAGATTTCAGATCTAGGGTGTTTTGGATTAGGTGGAGGAAGATTCAGTTGGAAGCTTGGTTCTTGGAGTTCTAGGCTTTGGTGGAGATAGTATTAGGAGTTGTCGTTGGAGATTTCTCTTTCCTCGTGTGGATAGAAGATCTATTTGGAATCCGATCTAGGATTCAGCTGGGTGGTTCCTAATTTCTATCAAATTTATTCTTTCTCTACAATTTGGAGTTAGTTTATAATAGGAGAAGAAGGTGAAAGCAGCAAGTCGATGGTGAGTACAATACAAGTTGGTTTTCAGAACACTAAGATTAGTGTGGTGAAGTATGATGGCAAAATCAACTTTGGTTTGTGGATGAGCGACGTACAGCATGCGCTTAATGCTCAGAATTTGGAAGAGACCATTATGGTCCACGAGAGGCCACCTAAATATGAAGAGGCGGTATGGAAGAAGATGAATAGGAATGCTTGTGGGGTGATCAGGTCCTGTTTGGAATAGGAGCTAAAGTATGATGTGATTGGGGTGACGTCTGCAATGAAGATGTGAGAAATTCTCAACAATAAGTACCTTACGAAGAGTGTTGAGAACTGGTTGCACTTACTGCATAGGTTATTTAGATTCTAGATGTCTAGAGGCACCTCACTTGCGGCTCATGTGAACAACTATACTAAGTTGTTGTCGGACTTAGCGAATGTTGATGAGAAGATATCGGATGAGTATAAGGCAATTATTTTGTTAGGCTCCTTACCGGATGAGGAGTATGATACCTTCGTACTTACTTTATTGAACGGGAGATCTTCTATCAGCTATAGTGAAGTGACTAACGTTTTGACGAACTAAGATTTGAGGAGGAAGGATAAGGAGACTTCCCGCGCTAGTACTTCAGGCGAGGCCTTGTCGACGAAAGGTAGAAGCCCATATCCGAAAGGTGGTAATAGAGGGAGGTTAAAGTCAAGAAGACACCACCAATTAGCAAAGAACCAATGTGCATTCTGCAAAGAGCAGGGACATTATAAGAGAGATTACCCGAAGCTCAAGGAGAAGGAGAATAGCAAAAAGAATGGCCCGAAGGCCAATGAGGTGAACGTTGCGAAAGGCGATGATTCCAATGATTCATGCTTTTCTCTATTGATTACTCCGGAGGTAAACCATGTGGATGCATCAGATTGGATGCTTGATTCCGACGCTACGTATCATGTGACCCCTAGGCGAGACTAGTTTACATCTTTTGAGAAAGTCGACGGGGGTGTTGTCGTCATGGGAAATGATCAATCCTGTGGCGTGTGTGGGATAGGTACCATGCGGGTTAGGATGCATGATGGAGTAGTCTGTGAGTTGAAGGAGGCGAGATTTGTTCCTCAACTGAAGAAAAATCTTATCTCAGTTGGAGCTTTGGAGGCGAAGGGATTCAAAGTGACTTTCGAAAACGTTGTAGCGAAAGTTACTAAGGGATCATTGGTGGTGATGAAGGGAGTCCGCAATCGAAATTTATATTATCTGAAGGGAAGCACCGAGATTGGCCAGGCTGCTTCGGCTATTTTAAAAGTGGACATGAGCAGATTTTAGCACTATAGGTTGGGGCACACAGGTAAAAAGTCATTGCAGGCATTGTGCAAGAATGAGCTATTAAAAGGAGCCAAAAGTAGAAAGATTGAGTTCTGTGAGCACTGTGTTCTTGGCAAGAAGACGAAGGTGAAGTTCGGGACTGCCATTCATCAGACAAGGGGCATCCTGGACTACGTGCACACAGATGTTTGGGGTCCTACCAAGACTGTATCACTTGGTAGTCGACATTGGTTCGTCACGTTTGTTGATGACTATTCTAGACGTTGTTGGATGTACACCATGACGAAGAAGAGTGAAGTCCTAGATTTGTTTGTGGAGTGAAAGAAGAGATTGGAACTGCAGACTGGGAGAAAGATCAAGATGTTGTGATCCGACAACAGTGATGAGTATACTTCCGACCCCTTTCAGCAGCTATATCGAGACGAGGGCATAGAGAAACACTTCACAGTTACTCATACACCGTAGCAAAATAGGGTGGCAGAGAGGTTGAATCGGTCTTTACTGGAGAAGATCCGATGCTTATTGTCGCAGAGTGGTTTGGAGAAGATCTTTTGGGCTGAGGCACTTACATATGCGAGCCACCTCATTAATAGGCTGCCTTCATCTGCGATTGAGGGGAAACCCCTATGGAGATGTGGTCGGGAAAGCCAGCACATGACTATGACCAGCTCAAGGTATTTGGGTGCCCTGCATATTATCATGTTAGAACTAATAAATTGGAACCTCGAGCTAGGAAGGCCATATTTGTAGGATTCAAGCGTGGTGTCAAGGGATACAAGCTTTGGGATCCAGTGGATAAGAAGATTGTGCTGAGTAGGGACGTCACATTCGATGAGGCTTCTATCTTGAAGCTTCCCAGCTCTTATCAGGTGGAGAGCGACCCGACGGAGGAGATATCGCAGGTGGTGGAGATCGATGCAGCTCCACATTGTCCAGATAGTACAGTATCCATGCAGGTGCCGACTAAGGTGATGCCAGGAGAGCACGACGGTGACACGGAGGATATGAGTACAAATGTGCAGGATCAGGAACCGGCGGCTTAGGTTTAGGATTATATTACGGTTCGGAGACAAAGGAGAAACATACAGATGCCAGCACGGTATGCCGACACAGTTGCGTATGTACTTCCGGTAGAAAGTATCGATGAGTTGATGCTTACTATATTCAGAGAGGTCGAACAGAGTTCGGAGGCTGATTCGTGGCAGGTGGCTATGAAGGAGGAGATGGAATCTCTTCATAAGAACGATACATAGGAGCTTGTTGAGCTTCCAAAGGGGCGGAAGGCGATTGGTTACAAGTGGGTATACACGAACAAGGAGGGCATTCAGGGCACTCCATTGAGGTTCAAGACTAGGTTGGTTGCGAAGGGCTATGCACAGGAGGAAGGTATTCACTATAATGGGGTTTTCTCTCTGGTGGTGAAGCATTCTTCGATTCGGATTTTGCTAGCTTTGGTGGCACATTATGGTTTGGAGTTAGATCAGTTAGATGTGAAGACGGCATTTCTGCATGGTGATCTTGATGAAGAAATATATATGACTCAGCCATTGGGATTCCGAGCTGCAGAGAAGGAAAAATTAGTTGACAGATTGAAGAAATCGCTATACGGTTTGAAGCAGTCTCCTCGACAGTGGTATAGGCGATTCGATGGTTTTATGATTGGTCATTCGTACACTCGGAGCCAGTTTGATCATTGCTTATATTTTCATAAGTTGAAAGGAGGTGCGTACATCTATTTGTTACTTTATGTCGATGACATGTTAGTTGCCTCTAGTTCCAGGTCGGCTATAGATGAGTTGAAAGTTCAACTTTCAAATGAGTTTGAGATGAAGGACTTGGGCGAGGCGAAGCGCGTTCTAGGGATGGAGATCGGTAGAGACAAGAAGAAGGGTAGAATTTGTTTGACACAAGTGGCTTATGTGAAGAAGGTTCTACAGCGATTCCATGTTAGCATAGATACGAAGCCAGTTGGTGTACCTTTGGGAGCCCATTTGAAGCTTTCAGCTGGTCTTTCACCGAAGTCAGTTGAAGATCAAGAGTTGATGTCAAAGACTCCATATGCGAGCGCGGTTGGAAGCTTGATGTATGCAATGGTATGTACGAGACCGGATTTGTCACAGGCGGTGAGAATGGTTTCGAGATACATGCACGATCCAGGAGTGGGTCATTGGGACGCCGTGAGATGGATTTTGAGGTACATTTGAGGTACACTCAATGTTGGTTTAGTTTATGAACGGGACACTACAGGTGGGCAGCTATGCATTGGTTATGTTGATTCGGATTATGTCGGGGATTTGGATAAGCGCCGGTCTATGACAGGGTATCTGTTTACTTTGACTCGTGCGTCGGTGTGTTGGAGATGCACCTTACAGTCAACGGTGGCTTTATCTATGATGGAGGTAGAGTATATGGCGGTTACGGAGGCTGTAAAGGAGGCTATTTGGCTTCGAGGACTTTTGGAGGAACTTGATATATCGTAACGGTCCGTCACTATTCATTGTGATAGCATGATTACTATCTATTTTGTGAATAATTAGGTTTTTCATGCGAGGAAGAAGCACATTGACGTTCGCTATCACTTCGTTCGGGATGTTCTTGAAGATGGCGATGTGAAAATTGTGAAAGTCCACACGAAGGATAATCCGGCGGATATGCTCACTAAGGTGGTTCCGAGCATCAAGTTTGATCATTGTCAAAACTTGTTGCACATCCGTGATCGTTGAGGTCGTTGACGGCCATTTGGGTGAACTACATAAGGCTTGATTCCTTGGGTAAGAGGATACGTAGGCAGTCATTTATGATGCAGCCGGTTTGGATTAGTTAATTTTGATGGGGGTGAGATTGTTTGGACTCTTGTTCGAGTTCTCAACTTGTTGTGGATTCATTTCGTACTGGACACAACAAGTGGGACATTTGATTACTTTGGTGTGTAGGCGTCAAAAAATGCTAATAGATATCCCAGCGCAGAAAACCACTCAAAACTAGGAAAATAACCCAAAACTCACAATTTTTGCTGTCTCGCCAGCGAGACAGTCTTTTACTGTCTCGCCAGCGAGACAGTCTTTTACTGTCGCGCCGGTCGAGACAGCATTTGCTGTCGCGCCGGTCGAGACAGCATTTGCTGTCTCGCTCAGCGAGACAGTAAATTTGCTGTCTACAGCATTGAAATGGACAAATAACCACCCCAATAACTGCCCTACACGTGTCCATTAACTGCCAAGGGACGTGGGAAACAACGTGGGCGAAAATCAAGCGAATAACTGCCAAAATAACGGAGTTTGAAACGTGGGGAGGCAGTTACAGCAAAACTGCCAAGAATATTCGTTGGGCGCGACATCTTTTTACTGTCTCGCTGGGCGCGACAGTAAATGTTCTGTCGCGCTGGGCGAGACAGCAAATGCTGTCTCGACCAGCGAGACAGTAAAACACTGTCGCGCCGTACTGACTTGTTATCGAGTTGTGTTTTTGCAGTTACAGACCCCTGAGGCTATAAATACCCCCCTAGGGTCACTTCTGACGAGGATCGAGCATTTTTAGAGTATTCCAGAGCAGAGAGAGGAGAGATTTCAGTTCCTGGAGCGATTCCTTGACATTCAGGCTTAGACTTGTTTTCAAGAAGAACGACTATCTTACATCGATAAGATATCGTTTTCAATTCTGACTTCGATAACGAAGAAAGAGTCATACGCCCCCCTCTCACGATCTGAGATTCGGTGGTCCACGAACCAAAGCGTTCCCGGCACAGGCAAAGTCCCACAAAAGCAGTATTCGATAAACGAATTCTGTGTTATTTTCTTTAAAAGTTGTAATTTTCTTATTTTTCATTGTAATTCTTTGTAATCAAAAGAAGATTAATGGAATCATCAATGAAGACAACTTTTGACGAAAACAAACTGGCGACCACAGTGGGAGCCAGCGGCTTCGCTGCCGAAGCCGCCGTGTCGCAGCCGATAAAGATCATCGTCAGCGAGGAGATCGAATACGAATTCGATCAGGCGAAATTCGAGGAGTACTTATCATCCTCGTCTTCAAAATCTCTCTCCCCGCGCAAGTGCAGGAGGACTTCCTCTTCCAGGAACACTCTCAAGTCTGCAGTGACAATAAAAGCTGCAGATGAAGATTCTCACCCTATCGGTGCTAAGGAAATCGTCCGCAACACTTCTGCTCCAAGGGGCTCCACACCAATTACGGAGTCAATGAATTGCTCACCGGTGCTGACGAAGAGAGCTCGTCAGAGACAACGTCAGCGCCGTGCTCGACAATTGGCTAAGGCCATGCAACAAACCGACGGGGTCCATTACTATGCGGACCTAGAGTCGAGAAAACAGAAAACGAATCAGTTGCCCCAACGGCAAGATAATCACATTTCTGCGAAGCTTACGACGGAGGAATGGACCCTCGTCAAAAGGGCCCGTTCAACTCTGAAGGAACGGATACAGAGGCGAAAGGAGAAAGCCGCCCGCGCTCGTGCTCTACGACAACAAGCGCAGGGAATCAAAAAGGAGTTGGTGTCTGAAAAACCACCAAAGGATCGCAAAGTTTGGATGCCGAAGGCACCGCAAGCATCTGTTCCAGGCCCGTCTACTGCATCAACGGTAAAGCCCTGGGTTAGCCCAGATTTGTCTAAGTTCAAAGTCACCATGGCAGATCGCCTTGGTCCCTCGGTCGATCATCGAGGCAAAAAACCAGTTGAAGAAAGTCCAAGTCAAGCAAGCAAACCCTTGGTGGTTTCCTACACAGGGGGTCGTAAACACCCTCCTGTCAGAACTAATCCAGTCCAAAACGAAAGAGTACCAGTTCATTCTCGTCTAGGACCCGTGAAGACTCCACTCCTGCAAGGGGGTGTATTTAAAAACTTAACCTTGGATCGCTCAGAAACGACAAATAATCGTACTGTGCATGTTAACAAGGTTCCCAAACCAAAGATAGGTTGCTCAAATCACGGCAGTGATGAGCTGTACTATCGGAACAGTAAATCAAAGAAAAGGAATGTCCGAGAAGACGAATCGCATTGCGCATGTGAGAGACTCATCAAGGCAGTGTTGACGGAATGCGGTTGCTCACAAACTCAAAAACGAGTTTCTGTGTTTCAAAGACTTTCAAATGAAGCGTCAAAATCCAAAATAAGACGTTTCAACCAGAGAAAGCCTGCAAGGCGACAAGATGAATTCCCTGAGGTCACCATTAATATGACCGGCAGAGGAAAGCAACAGTTAGTCAACCCGGACCCTGATTTCTCTTCGGAAGGAAGAGTTGAGCGGGGTCTTTCTCAAAGAATGAAGCGGTTGCAACGGAGGGCCAACCGACGCCGAGACTACAAGAGGATGCACGAAGGTTTATCGTCAGAAGAAGAACTATCAGATACCTGTTCTGCGGTTGCTTCGGACGATACCGCATCCAGTGTGGGACGAGTGAGAGAATCATTCGCCATCACGCCGGACCAGTTAGCTCAGATACTGCAGGAAGCGTTGGCCAAACAACGCGAAGAGATCAGAGCTGAGATCAGAACGGAGATGGAGTTGACAATGCAGCAGGTGCGAGATTTGCAGGTTCAACAAAGTCAACCAGAATCAAGCCAAAAAGCAGAATCCAGCAAACGCAATGCCAAACCTATACAAATAGCTGAGGGCGACGACAAAGAAGACGAGACTATCTTCGACGATCCTCCTCCTGATAAAGATAATTCTGGGAGCGGTCCGGTCAAGTCAACCGCTCAAGCTCTCTTGAAGAAGAGCGAGGAAGAAGATAAGAAGATGCAGGACCTCGAGAGTAAAGTTAATGCTCTAATGACGGCCCAGGAAGTGAAGAAAACGGGCATTCCGTGCCCGTATCCAAGGGAGTGGGATCTAATTCCTTATCCCCCTAAATTTAATTTGATTAACTTTACTCCTTTTAATGGCAGTGGTTCACCAACTCAACACTTGATTTATTTCAAGTCGCATCTCGGCGCGATATCAGGGAATGAAGCCCTAATGGTACGGTCATTCGTAGGAACCCTACGCGGGCCCGCCTTCGATTGGTACCGACGCCTGAAACCCGGAAGCATCAATAGCTGGGGAGATATGGAAGAGTTGTTTCTTACCAACTTTTTCGACGACGACACAGAGGTCTCTATTGGTTCGTTGTTGGATGAGAAGCAGAAGAATGGAGAATCGGTTGACGTATTTGTCAAACGATTCCGGAACAAAGCGGTGAATTGCAGAGATCCACTCACCGAAGAATTCATCCTACAGACATGTCACAATAACTTGTCTTTGGATGTACTGGAGATAATGGGGGTTGTACCCTCTAAGACCTGGAAGGAGTTGAAGGTCAGAGGTGAGCAAGCTGAACGGTTTCTCAAGAGGAGGAATTTGGAGAGAGGTCAGCCACCAAATAATAATCAAAATCAGAAACAGAACTTCAATCCTCGAGGCAGAGGAAGGGGGTCGGGACCCGCTGTCGATGCGCATCAAACGTCACAGCAGCCGCCACAACCGCATCAGTCTTCATTCCAGCTGGCACCAAATCAGAATCAGCAACCCCAGAAGCAGTTTAAGCCTTCTGAACCCAGGTTCCCGAAGGAATATTCTTTCAAAGATGATGAAGTTCCAGTTATCTTCAAGTACCTACTAGAGAATAACAAGATTAAGCTTCCACCGGTCACAAACCAAGAAGAAGCAACGAAGATTAATGACCCAAAATACTGTGCGTACCACAGAAGGGTCCACCATCCCACTAAGGCGTGTTATGTCTTGAAGGACAAAATACAAACCTTAATTGATGTTGGTATTGTGACACCGAAGCCAAAAGAGAAGAAGGTGGGCGCAAACGCGATCTCCATTAGCTTCGGGTCGGTTCCTTTGTCCTGGTTCCAAGCCGAACCAGTACCAGAGGTAAAGATGCAAACTATCAATGATGATCCTCATGGACAGCGCCAAAAAGGGTTAGTATCACATACAGCCCCTAACGGCGAAATCCTTTGGGTTCATCCGGATTTGCTTGAAGACGAACAGTGGACGGCATCCACATCGAAGAAGAAATCGAAGGGCAAAGGAAAGGAGAAGTCCTGTTACGGAGCCTCGGCGATTCCTGAGAAGAACGATGAGGAGATAGCAGCTTTACCACTCTCGGATGAAGAGCAAGAAGTTTTCGCGACGAGGGGTGGAAATGAATACCATTACCAGTATCCTGAAGCTCCTAATCCTAATGGTAAAACTCTGGCAGAACTGGGGGTGGATACGACCCCACCTGTAGCAACCGAGAGACCTCAGAGAGTTGTTAAGCAGAAGGAAAAGGAACCTCAGTCCAAAGAAATTCAAGTTCCGAAGCAGTCTCGTTTCAATAAACCAATTGGACGAGACAAACCGGAAAGTTCAAATGCTCCATATCGGTTCGACGTAATGACTCAGTTAGCCAATATCCCAGCAAGGATCACACTGTACGAGTTATTGCGCCTTTCGAAAGAAACCAGGATAGCATTGCAAGAAGCCTTGGCTGATTCTGAAGTATTCCTCACTCAGATCAAACCAACTCCTGAAGAGCCAGAGTCGTCAATACAGCATTGTAATCTGGCAGCCACCAAATTCCCTTGCATCGCTTTCACAAAAGAAGATATGCAAGTCAGGAATTCAAAGCATGATAGGCCGTTATATTTCACAGGATATATCGGTTCGAGCACGGTCAACCGGATTCAGGTCGATCCGGGTTCCGCTGTTAGCATCATGCCACTCCGGTTGATGTACCACCTCGGGATTCCCGCCAGCAAGTTAGCCTCAACGGGAACTGTCATTTATGGATTTAACACTAGCGGATCAAGACCGTTAGGAAAAATCCGGGTGAAGTGTCAACTCGGAGATTTGAAGTCTGAGGTCACATGCTATGTGATTGATGCAGAAACTTCCTATAATTTACTGTTGGGTCGTCCATGGATCCACGGTAATCTTATAGTTCCCTCCACCCTCCATCAGTGTTTGAAATATGTCGACGCTAATGAGGAGGTTAAGACGGTGGTCGCGGATAAGCAACCATTCAAGGGGTTAGAAAACTATTTTACCGACTCCCTTCTATATGGTGCTGAGTCCGAAACTGAACCATCGGCCCATGGCACGGACAGCGGAGATGAAGCTGATACCGAAGCCGGGCTCGATTATAGTGAAGGTCTTGTATTAAATGACATTGAACCTCTTGTAATCGATCTGGACGGTGATGAATCGTCGGACGAAAGTTGTAACTGGCAACTTGCCGATGAAATAATAAAAAATGATTTAGAGTATTCGCCTTGTCTTAATGACGTAATGCAGGAATTGTATGATAATCCTAATCTACACATGCCAATTCGTTCGTCCTGCACGGCGACGAAATATCTGCAAAATTCAGCTGGGACAACGGTGATCCTACCTGCAAAGACAGGGGGTGAGAAGGAAATAATCTTTGGGAAAGGGAATCCATCCCCAACTCCTAATCTTTTCTTGGATAGCAATTCAGATGATGAAAAACCTGGAGGGCATTTCTCTCGGTATAGTTGGCAAGCTAATGATTACATGGAAAGACAAGGCTATGATCTCTCGCTTGGTGAAGGTCTTCATTTTGGTCAAGGAGTTAGGGTTCCACCCCGTTCTACTTATGTACCAAAAGGAAAACCGGATAATTATTATAGTCATAATAGAGGTCTAGGTTATAATTCGTCATCTGATGACGAAGATTGCCAACAGATCATTAGCCAATTGATAAATGGAAGCGGGCATTCATCCGACACTTCAATGTGGGACTCTGACACAAGCATCGGAGAGAGATTCAAAGCCCTAATGTCGAACATGGCGACAGTCGATCCTTCTACAACTGAAGAGGACGATCAATTACCTATTTGGGAAGACCCATGGACACATTACATGAATATCCAATATGGCGACCGATTTGAACAAAGAGAACCTCCTACTGAGGATAAAGTGGTCCAAATTAATATGGGTGACGAAACTAATCCGAAACCTATATTTATCAGTGGTGACCTTCCACCAGACGAGAAAGAAGAGTTAATCGCCCTCATTAGAGAGTATATCGACGTCTTTGCTTGGAATTACGAAGATATGCCGGGACTCGATCCGAACGTAGCAATGCACGCCCTCAACATAAAGTCGGATGTCAAACCTATCAAACAACAACAAAGACGGTTTCGTCCGCAAATTATGGAAGCGATAGAAGCTGAAGTCAAGAAGTTGATCGACTCAGGTTTTATCAGAGAAGAACAACATCCTGAATGGCTAGCTAACATTGTTCCAGTTCTTAAAAAGACCGGAAAGATCAGAATCTGTATTGATTTCAGAGATCTGAATGCCGCCTGTCCTAAAGATGACTTCCCACTACCAATTACGGACGTTATTATTGACAATACTTGCGGATTCGAGAGAATGTCATTTATGGATGGTTTCTCGGGATATAATCAAATCAAGATGCACCCAGACGATGAAAAGCATACAGCATTCAGAACACCCATGGGGGTCTTTTGCTATACGGTTATGCCTTTTGGTTTAAAAAATGCTGGCGCCACGTACCAACGAGCCATGACGCAAATCTTTCAAGAACATCTGCGGAAGACCGTTGAATGCTATGTTGATGATTTGGTCGTTAAGAGTCGTGATAAAAAAGACCACATTAATGATCTGAAGACGATGTTTGATCTGATGAGAACTCATCAGCTAAAGATGAACCCGACTAAATCCTTCCTAGGAATGTCGAGCGGTAAATTTCTCGGATTCGTCGTCACCACAAAAGGTATTCATATTGATCCTGATAAAGTGAAGGCGATAAATGAGCTGCAACCCCCGAGAAATCTTAAAGAACTCAGAGGATTGCAGGGTCGATTGGCATATATCCGTCGGTTTATATCAAATCTGTCCGGAAAATGTCAACCATTCTCTAAACTCGCAAAGAAAGGCGTGTCGTTCATTTGGGATGAAGCATGTCAGAAGGCGTTCGAAGATATTAAAACATATCTAGCGAACCCACCTATTCTCGTTGCACCGAAATCGGGCAGACCGTTTTTGATTTATGTCAAAGCGACGAACCATTCGTTAAGTGCATTACTTGCCCAAGACGACGATAACGGTCACGAGCAAGCAGTATATTACTTGAGTCGCACATTGGTAGGAGCTGAATCTCGCTACCCAATGATCGAGAAGGAATGCCTTGCATTGGTATTTGCCGTCCAGAAAATGCGACACTATTTAGTGGGGCAGACGATTTATGTCATCTCCAACATAAATCCGGTCCGCGTATTCATGACCCAGCCGGCTTCTATGAATTGGCGTTTAGCCAGATGGGCTCTACTTTTATCGCAATATGACTTGTACTTTAAGCAACAAAAATCGGTTAAAGGACGAGCTATTTGCGATCTTCTGGCGGAAAATCCTACAAAAGATATAGTCGAATTGTATGACGATCTGCCAGATGAAACTCACGAAGTTAATACTACCTCACATCAACAAGTGTGGCAGTTATACTTCGATGGGGCTTCTCGCGCAACCAATGTGGCAAGCGCACCCGGATGTTCTAAAATCTCCTCAGGAGTGGGGGTCGTTTTAGTGTCCCCGGAAAAGCATGTCTTGCCTAGAGCATACTCGTTGACCGGACCATGTTCTAATAATGTGGCCGAGTACAACGCGTTAATAATTGGACTCAATTTTGCCAAAGAACTAGGGGTCGAATACCTTGAAGCTTTTGGGGATTCTCAACTGGTAGTGAATCAAATACGAGGAGAGTATGAAGTCAGAAGTCCAGACCTGATTCCATACCATCAGGTGGCTATTGAGATAGCAAACTCATTTGAAGGATTTTTCATTGAGTACGTTCCACGTCTCCAAAACGCGTATGCAGACGCATTGGCGGCATTGTCGGTATCATTGGCTCAACCTCCCGAAACAGAACAATTGATTACAGTGAAGACTCACCAGCTTATCGTTCCAATCTACGACTCGGATGTTAAAGAAGTATACTCAACAGCGGTTGAACCCGAAGTTCGAGATTGGCGCTTTCCCATTATCGACTACGTCCTACATGGTATATTGCCTGAAGATGTAAAAGAAAGGGAATCGATTCGGCGAAGAGCACCGAGATTTTATTACAACGCCACAGCACAAATGTTGTATCGACGATCGTACGACGGTCTTCTACTCCGTTGCTTATCCGGAAAAGAAGCAGAACAAGCACTCAAAGAAGCGCATAACGGAATATGCGGTGCGCATCAGCCCGGTCCTAAACTTTGTGACCGACTTAGAAGAATTGGGTATTATTGGCCAACTATGGTAAAGGATGCAGTTGACTACGCACGACGATGTGAAGTATGTCAGTTACATGCAAATTATATGCATCAACCTCCCGAGTATTTACACCCATCGGCGACGTCGTGGCCATTCGAAACTTGGGGCATGGATATTGTAGGTCCTATTTTCCCACCATCGGTTAAAGGGGACCGTTTCATTTTGGCAATCACCGACTATTTCTCAAAATGGGCAGAAGCAGTTCCACTTAGAGAAGTGAAGACGAGTGAGGTCGTTAAGTTTATTAAACACCATGTTATATATCGGTACGGTGTTCCAAGACGAATAGTACATGATAATGGTCCTCAATTCGTCAGTAACGCATTCATCAAGTTTTGCGGCAAATTCGGGATTAAGGATGTTTCATCAACCGCTTATAATCCCACAGCTAACGGATTGGCCGAAGCTTTTAACAAGACCATCATCAAAATCTTGGCCAAGTTGGTGAAAACCAATAAACGAGATTGGGACGACAAACTTGGCGAAGCTTTATGGGCTTATCGCACAACTGTCCGTACACCTACCGGAGCAACTCCATATGCCTTAACATATGGATGTGAAGCTGTTCTCCCATTGGAAATACAGATTCCTTCTCTCCGTATCGCCCTTGCAACGGGAATGACGACGGAAGAACATCATCAGAAACGTCTTGAGGAATTAGAGATGTTAGATGAGAAGCGCTTGGAAGCTCAACAACAGATCGAGTTTTATCAGGCCAGAATTTCTCGGAATTTTGATAAAAGGGTCCGACGACGAAGTTTTAAAGAAGGAGATCTAGTTCTTGCCGTCAGAAGACCTATGATCCTCAACTCTAAGAAGAAAGGAAAATTTGAACCCAAATGGGAAGGACCGTTTGTAATAGAAACAGTCTATTCAAATGGTGCATACCGTCTGGTTACTCAAGACGGTAATAAGTTGATGATGCCAATAAATGGGAAGTTCCTGAAAAAGTATTACCCATAATACGTTCAGGATAACCTATGTAATACGGAAAGTTCCTAGAGAGTCCTATGCAGGATACTTCGGGATAATCCATTATCAGTTGATTATCAAAAAAAAAAAAAAAAAAAAAAAATGATGATCATATGAATAAGATGTTGTTACTAATATCGTTGAGATGAGATTTAATGACAGTTAATCTTTCCTCACGAAACCTTGTAACACAATTATGAAATGGGAGTCTCGACGACTTGTAATCCCACGCCATGAAACCCCCACCGTCCAGATCAACCAAAGGTCATCGGTCGGTTGAATTCTTATGTTTAAAATCAAAATTGTTCACTGAGTATTTCGTACAAATCAACAAATGCATTGTTATTTGTACCCTACTCTTATTCCTCTTTTGGTCAAACCTTTCTACAGTTAGGACCAAAGCCAAAATCCCCTCTCGATTCATTCCATGAACGAGAGGTCCACAAACTGAATAATCAAACCTTATGACAGTTAGGGTTATTCAAACCAATTCGGATTCTTTAAGTGGAGATCCCACTTTGAGTTTCCTTTGCATCAGGAGATAGAATATAAAATTCTTCCTCTCCGATTTTGGGTTTATCTCTACCAACAAACAAGAGACCAGGAGATAGAATATAAAATTCTTCCTCTCCGATTTTGGGTTTATCTCTACCAACAAACAAGAGACCAGGAGTTGGGATATGAAATTATCCCCCTCCATTTTTGGGTTTATCTCTACCAACAAACAAGAGACAAGGAAATGGAATACAAAATTATTCCTTTCCAATTCTGGGTTTTTCTCTACCAACAAACAAGAGACTCTGAACTAGAATATCCAAGTTCTTTCTTCACAAGCTTAGATTCGTTTTCATGCAAAGAGAACGTAATCCATCCACATTTTAAAATCCATGTCACATACACATGGGGGATGTTATCTCTATCCCTTATTAGAGATAGGCCTACATCTAACACATGTAGCCTACACATTCAATGTTGTAGTTTAAAGTCTAAAAGAGTTTAAGTCTTTTAGCCCAACGTTATATGTGAAACGGACTTAGATAATTCACATACTAGCCCGATTCAAACGGTGTCGGTAAAGGCATATCAAATCCGTTGATGGCTGAGGATTTGCCAAAAATCCTATAAGCATTGTGGTTATTTATTCTAAACAAGAATGAGTAATCATAATAAAAAATGATTCAATATATATTGACCAAGAGTGTTCAAAGGAAGCTACAAAGATATATGCTCTCTAATTACAAAAGTTTATATTGACTAATTTGATTTTCAAGTTTTGACAGCTCTAATGCATAAGTCTGTTCAAGTTCAGCTGTCAATTTAATCTTGAAAGCTTCTTCGTCAACACTTTGAAGCGCGGCAACCTCTTGTTCCTTATCAGCAATTACTTTATCTTGAAGGTTTAGTTGCTGCAACAGGTCTTCCTCAATATGAACTTCTCGCGCTAACTCGGACTCCAAGACATCATAAGCATCTTTGGCCATTGCAAGTTCCTCCTCTAGGCGAGCTATTTCCGCTCGGCTCGATTCTAAATCCCGATGTAGATTGGCCTTAGCCTGTGTTCTTTTGTCAATGTTCACTCTAAGCTGGTGACTATGGGCTCTTAACTTTTGGAGTTCAGAGTTGGCAATTTTCTGAGAATCACGCCACGATTGCAGCCTGGATTCCATATGGGAAGCGATATAGGATGGTACGCCTTTGGTGCGAAGAGTTTGCAGAAGTTCAATATGTTGCTTCAAATCAACCAAGTAAGCAGTGACTGAATCGGCCAAATTGTTATACCCTTCATCTCTGAACCCTGATATAAAACGCTCAAAAGATTTTTTATAACTTTCAAAACATGATCTTTTGGAGAGAATATGATCGACCATGGAATTCAGAAAAGAGATGAAGCCTTGGAGATTGGAGCAGATAACAGATTTATCAGGATCGTCATCAACCAATAATGCTTGGATTTGATCTGATAATGATGAAGGAACTGCGATGAAGATAAATAAGTCAGTACAGAACGTATGTATCCATACAAGACAACAAGATGAAACATACCAAGTTCGACAGAAGAGCCTTCAATACGACTTGGCTCACCCAAGGATGGTAGTCCGGATTCCTGAACAATCAAGGTTGATTCAAGAACGATAGCTGTTGATGCACCCGCTATATCAGATGGTTTTTTAACTAAAGCCTCAGAAAACGGCGGGTCCAAGCTAAGAGGTTCCTTAGGAGGGGATTCTACAAATAAAAGGATTACAATGATTATAATGGAAAGATAATCTGAAATTTGAAACTAGTTATGAAAAAAAACTTACCAGATCTAGGTACAACATTAGCCGACGTACCAACTTCTTCAGTTGGTCTTGCTTTTGTTGCGACTGGACTAATCTGGGGAGTGACGGTGACCTCTATCATCATAGGGTCCATAGGAGTACGAGGTTGAGATTCAAGAACTGATGATTGCAAATCAACCTCAGTTCCTGCCCATGGCACGAGCTCACGATCCCCTGGCTGATCAGTCGCTCCAGTGACTGTAGTTGTATCAGTTTCGACGGCTGGTCCTATAATTCAAACATTTATGCGATTAATCAAGTCAGAAAATGTAAAATAAAGAGCTTACAGAACAGAAATCTTACTCTCAGAAGGACCTGCTTCTGTTAAATTAGCGCCAACCGTTGATTCTGTAGCCGCACCAGCGTCTTTCCCGAACAACAAATCGGAAATTTCTTGATGATCGTCCTCTGAAATATCGATATGATAATCGAAATCAGTGAAGTCGTCAATTTTAGGAGTATGGGCGATTCCCCCTTCTGTTGGCTCGCTCGTTACGACATCTACGGGATACATTGAGTTGTGAATAACATATGAATACAGATGAACTTGCTCAAGATGCAGATTAATTTTACCTTTGTTCGTTGGGATAAGTTCAGGAGCCTCGCTACTTGCGCCAACTTCTTTTAGTTTAGCTAAAAGAATAGAAAGCGCACGAGTCATTAAAGGAGGCACACGGCACGACTCATTCATTTCTCGGATTTTTCTTCCGAGAGGAGAAAGATCAGTACCTGTGTCCGTAGCTGATGGATCCATGTCAGGAGGTGGTGGAATACCAGCTGGCCCTTCTCTCAGAGCATCCTCCATTTGCTGGACAAAACTGGTCTCCTCGGTCTCCATACCTCCGGGAGAAGCAGCATCAACTCGCAGTTCTCCTTCTTCTCGACTCCCTACAGAAATTGAACATGAAACAAGCTTGAACATAAAAATTGTAGGGACGATAAAAACAAATAGTTACCTTGCTCATCTGAAGAAGCACTGTGAGCAGACGTCTCCTCTACAGCCGGAAGACGAACACGGGGTTTGGAGGCGGATTTCTTCTGCCTTTTCGATGGACGCCCTTTATCCTTAACTTCAGACCCTTCATGACGATGTTTAGTGCGTAATTCAGCTTTGGGAGAGGCTTGAGTTTGAGTTTGAGCAGAAGGTCGGGATCTTGGTCGACGAGCAAGAGGCACTTCATCTTCTTCATCCTCTTCATCCCCGCTGAGGACTTCCACTGTCATCTTATTTGGATAAGTCATAACGACTCTTTCTTTCCTTTTTCTCGGAGCATCCGTTGGTTGAGCAGACGCAGCAGATGGACGCACAAGTCCCCTCTCAAAGAAGGAATCGGGAAGACCAGCTCTTTCGTCAGAACTTGAGCTAGTCTCACCCGCCTCTTCAGAAGTCTCCGTCTCCTCAGAGTCGAATTCTTCTTCACTACCAGCCGAGTGAGCCGGTTCTTTTCCCTTCTTCGACGATTCGGCAGCCTCTTTCTTTTGAGGTAAAGGCATACTGTCACGCGTCATTCTGCTTGAACGCCGTGGAGCTGTCTCTTCTGGCTCAGGCATGCTTCGGTATTGGGTGACAATATTGGCGGCCATCAACCACTTGCAATACAAGAAAGTCATCCGTAGGGGTGGCGATTCCAAAGGGAGATCGAACTCAGCGCCCGTACAGCCGGTGATACTCCAAAACCAGGCTCTCGCGCCATCAATGAGTCCTCCTCGGAAATTTAGGTGACGATTCGGGTTGCCGACATATATCTGGTCGTAGCCGAATTGACGAGCAAATCGGCATGGAAGATAGGGTTCAATGAGACAAGTATCTCTCACCCTATATAATAAATATCCTGGTCGAATGTTCATCAACCACCTGAAGCACCCGATGTCTAAGATAGTACGATTCTGCCTTGGGTCTTCGACATCCAATAAAGTCGTATTGTAAGTACCAGAGAACCAAGGGAAGCAGGGGAAGAATTCCCAACACTTGTGGATTTTGAACTGCCTGGTTATATCTGGTTCTCGATGCTTAATCCACTTGCAAGCCTCAAGATTCTGCAACAAAGGAAGACGGGGATTTATCGCCGCAGGAGCCTCCATTAAATCTGGTCGGTGAAGTACTAACCAGGCCATTAAATAAGTATATGGCAACTCCAGCTTCGGAACTGATAGACTGGCGGAGGGTTTCTTTTTCTCCTGAGTGAACACAGTGATTAACTGCCGTAATCCACTGTGAATGGCAGCCACCATAGCAGGAAGCAAGGACAATTTGCGACCTGTAGCTAACTGGACGGCTGGATATAATACTTCCATCGGCATCACATCAGAAGACTGGTGGGGAACTACGCACCTCTTTAGCCACAAGGCTAGAAAACCAGCCAGCAAAGCAGTAGAGCTAATTGGAACACCGGCCTGCAACAAATAAGAGCGGAATTTTGTCCCATGCGGAAACCCATCTTCTGAATGAGAAGTGTAAGTCTGGGCGTTTGTTTTCTCCAACAGCCGATTGATTTCATCTGTGCTCATAGGAGACAGTCCGCATACATCTCTCGAGCGGTCTTCTAGATTCTTGAATAGATAATCGGCGAATTGTTTTAAGCTGACTTGAGGAGACTTCCTTCTAGCTTTAGGGTCCATCTCAGCTGTAGCTATGTGATAGTGGCAAGTCAATTCCCATAGAACGTCATGAGTCACAGCTGACCGATCCTTTATCTTGTTCAGTTGATTGGTGGTTGGGAAGAACTCTTGGTATGGGAAGTCGCCTATCGGCAAACCAGACACCTGCATCATTTCATGAAGTGGCAGTCCAAGCTCCCCGTTCTGGATAAAGAATGTATTAGTGTCCGGGTTGTAAATCTCGAACAAACAGAGAAAATGACCCACACTAATTTGCAGACCACTCATGGTAGCACGAATCGGGATCGCCAACCCTAAATCTGTTAATTCTCGCTCCCAGCGTTGCAACACATAGCGAGTCATTCTGGTCCACCACCACTTGTCTCCAAAGTAATGGACCCATCCATAACATCTAAAATTCTCCCTGGGTAATACTTTGCCCGCTGCCGCTAACCGGTTCTTCACAGTATGGGCTTGCGCTGTCTTTTCATTCTGAGGGATGTTGTCTTGTCCTAAGACACCTGGATGAAGCCCTCGTATCGAAGCTCTCTCACTTGAACCTGGGGTGGCTTCCTTCCCTATAAAACCACAATGTATGCTTTCGTGGTTTTCGGTCAATCTCCAGAACATCTCGCGGTTAACTGACAAATTCCTGAATTTCAACAGTGAGTGATCCCGAGGAATCAAAGGTAAATATAAGAATGACGACCCGCTTTGATGTAACCATTGTGCGGGCTTACAGAATGCGACCTCCGGATCTTTCATAGAGTCACCAAACAAAAAATCCGGCTTCCTTATGTACTTGTTATCATCTCGTTCTGAAATCAGAGGGGTGTCAGTGATTATCCGTCGCAGAATACGACAACTACCTCGCTGAATCAATTCTCGAGCCCCTTCACTATAATCTGACTTAAACCGGGGAGCGGACTCTACTAATGGTAACCCCTCATAAAGAGAATGAGTAATATTACTCCGACCCGTAACCGCATCAGCAGGAAGGGCAGTAGGAGGAAAGTGAACTGATTAAAAAAAAAAAAAAATAATACATGTAAATGGTGTAAGAACAGTCATGAAGATTATAGAGAAAGCGGTATATCTTATTCTATAAGATATAGTCGTTATTTCATGACAGGTGTGACGATTTGTCATTTCCCACACGTATAAAGGAGATATGCGTCGTTATACACGGACATTATAACGGCATATCAAAGCCTTTCAATACATGTAGGATGATATGAAATCGCCCCTGCATGTTCTGAAGTGTGTTTTGTCTAAGCAAAACGAGCACTTTTAAGCGTCGATCCCCTCAAAGGAGGATGCCGGCTCTTCTCGAATGTATCTCAAAGGATACAAACGAGGATCTGCATACAAATACTGGCACATATATATGAAATGGACAGAATACAATATCTAAATTGATGAAAGGGTGAAAGAAACGTACCCCCATGCGAAGCGGCAACAGGAACAGCCTCCTCAGGGCTCTGAACAGTCGGACGGCTCCGGGAAATTTTGGGTCTACGCGGCGACATGACGAATACACGAACTACATCGAAAACCAACAAAGAGGTTAGGGTTTTAAACATGAAATCGACCAAAATATCATGAGATATATCGGAAACAGTGCATACAAGACTACAGTCGGAGAAAGTCAGGGTTTTGAGGGAAAAGGGGAAAAACTGACCTTTGAAATCCGATTGGAATCTTCACGAATAGAGGCACCACGCAAATCAGCAACGAAGAGGAGAAGAAATAGAAGAAAACTGATCGAAAATCGCCCAAGAAAACCGCTGGAAATCGCCCAAAATCCAACGTAAAAAGCCCTAAAAAAAACCTAAGTCCCGATTTTATACGCTGTCTCGCTGAGCGAGA
>BQKN01057796.1:11831-57291 GCA_022839385.1 Asparagus kiusianus | reverse complement strand
AGTCTTGGCTGGTCCCTGTTTTGTCACCCCTAGCTTAGCTGCTTGTTCATTATGTGAAGGATAGTTGAAGTGGTATTGGTTCCCGCTTCTGGTGGCGAAGACTTCTTGTTCATCTTCAGAAGGTGGGAAAGCTGGGATTCCTTCGTCATCTTTTCCTGGGATGGCGGAAACTCCGTAGCAAGACTTTCCTTTCCCTTTAGATTTCTTCGTGGATGACGATCCGGCCCATTGTTCATCTTCAATCAGGTCGGGGTGAATCCAAAGGATTTTGCCGTTCGGGGCCGTGTGTGGCACTAGTCCCTTTTGGCGCTGTCCGTGCGGGTCGTCATTCACCGTCTTCATCCCAACTTTGGTGACACGCTTCGGCTCAAACCAAGCTGTGGGTACTGACCCAAAACTGATCGACACCGCATTTGCTCCCACATTCTTGGCCGGTTTCGGAGTTATGACTCCTACATCGATCAACGCCTGGATCTTGTCCTTGAGGTGGTAGCAGGACTTCGTAGGGTGGTGGACCGCTCTGTGATACGCGCAGTATTTCGGGTCCGTCACTTTAGTGGCCCCTTCATGATCCACAATCGCCGGCAGCTGGATCTTGTTGTTCTCCAACAGATATTTGAAGATGCCGGGAACTTCGTCATCTTTGAAGGAGTAGATTTTGGGAAACCTCGGCTCCGAAGACTTTTGTTTTTGAGACCGCTGCTGCCAATGTGGCTGCGATTGCTGTGAAGCTCGCTGCTGCTGCTGCTGCTGTTGCTGAGGTTGCAATTGAAAGGTTTGGTTAGCATCAACAGCATTAACCTGAGCTTTACCTTTTCCCTTCTGATTGAAGTTCTGCTTCGGAGGATTTGTAGCCGGTTGGCCTCTCTCCGCCTTCTTCCTCCTGAGGAATCGCTCAGCTTGCTCGCCTCGGACCTTCAAGTCCTTCCACGTCTTGGATGGTGCTGTACCCATTGCTTCTAAAACATCCAGCGAGAGGTTGTTGTGGCAGGTTTGGAGGATGAACTCCTCGCTGATCGGGTCCCGGCAATTCATCGCCTTATTCCGGAACCTTTTGACGAAGACTTCGACCAATTCTCCGTCCTTCTGCTTCTCATCGAGCAATGTCCCGATAGAGATTTCAGTGTCGTCATCGAAGAAATTCGCAAGGAATTTGGTCTCCATGTCGTCCCAGCTGTTTATGCTTCCTGGCTTGAGGCGACGATACCAATCGAAGGCAGCTCCGCGAAGAGTACCGACGAATGACCGTACCATCAGAGGCTCGTTACCCGAGATGACTCCCAAGTGCGATTTGAAATAAATCAAATGCTGAGTTGGTGAACCCATCCCATTAAACGGCGTGAAGTTAATTAGACTAAACTTTGCCGGATATGGGATCGATTCCCACTCTCTTGGGTAAGGACAGGGAATGCCCGTCTTTTTAGTCTCTTGAGCAGAAATCAATGTATTGATTTTGCTTTCGAGGTTCTTAATTTTCAGGCTTTCACCTGCGTCTTCGCTAGCATTATCATTACCACCCCCTGGATTAATGGGAGGGTTATTGACGTTGCGAGCTTCATTTGTACCCTCATTTTCCAGGTTGTTCTGGTTGGGCTGACTTGGTTCCCCTTGTTGGTTCCTCAATGCTTGAAGCTGTTGGTCATGCATTTCTCTCATGTTCTGCATGGCCATTTGCATTTCGAACCGAAAAGTCTCCTGTTGTTTGGCCATAGCATCTTCAAGCATCTTGGCCACTTGCTCCGCGTTTATCATAAACGCCTCGCGGGGTTGTCCTTCACTGGACACAGTATTGTCAGACGCAACGGCTGAGCCAGCGTCTGATTCTTCATCTTCTGAAGGTACTCTTGTTCGGACCCTACCGTACGTCCCTCGCTTGATGGCCCCAAACTGTAAACGGGTCCTGGGTCGGGATGCTTCTGGAATCGTCTCAGGGTTATCCTGAGTCGATGTTCCTCTGTTGGTCATGTTGACAGTGACCCTTGAATGTTCACCATCTTCGACCATCGTTCTTTTTCTTCGGAAACGCCTGGGCCTTGGCTTTGGCGCTTCATTGCTGAGTCTCTCGAACACGGAAACTCTTTCGGGGACTATCTTTACACAGTTGCACTCAGACAGTACCGCCCGAATAAGTTTTGAACACGGACATTGAGCTTCAAACCTCTGAGGGCTTCTCTTTCTGGATTTGCTCGTACCCGCAACACGATAGTACAGCTCGTCCGTTTGAAATTCGGAGCAACCTATCGTATGTGGGCACGATTTCTCAGGTATAATGTCATCATCCTCGGACGACAACATTTCCTTCTGAGGATTAATTGCCTTTTTCGGGCTCTCGAGAGTTATACGCCTCGAAACGCGTCTTCGTGGACGTGAATCTTCAGCGGAATCTTGCACTTGAATGCGCAAGGTTGTGCGCTTGGGTGCCACAGTTTTCTCCAAGTGTTGAGGGTTGCGGCGACCCCCAGCATGTTGCATTGTTTGGGGTCTCTTCATTGGCCCCAAGCGTTCTTGAATTGGAGTTTTACCTCGTTCCTTCGGAAGTGGACCGAGGCGCTCCAAAACTGATCTTTTCTTCTGGGATGGTCCCGCGGGATCTCCCAGGGTAGTTGCGGCAATCACCGGCTGTTTGGGTTGACTTGCCGGAGTTCGAACTTTCGGAGGCTGCGGGTTTTGCTCCTTAGCCTGAACCGCTTCAGACTTTGGCCTCCAAACCTTGCGAGTTGGTGGCGGCTTCTTGACCACTTCCTTCTGCAGCTTCCGACGGGCTTCTTCAGCTTTGGCCCGTGCTTGCGCCGATAACGCGCGGCGTTTGCGGATGCGCTCCTCCAAAGTCGAGCGATTCCGTTTGACACGGACCCACTCCATAGTTGATGGTTTAGAGGAACCACCCTGCATTTGCTGTTGAGGCTGTTTGCCTCGCTTGTTCTTCAGATCCGCATGATAGCGGACCCCGTCAACGGACTCCATGGCCTTGGCGAATTGCTTCGCGAGGCGTTGACGCTGCCTCTGGCGGGCTCTCTTGGAGAGAGTCACCACGCCTTCAATGGCGGATTTGACCTTCTTTGAGGTCGGTAGGGCCTCACTCAAAGCAGCTTCGGCGTCGATTGGGGTGAGGTCGTCGTTGGTGGCTTCAACTTCATCGCACCAACGCACCTTTCTCCTAGAGGAGAGCTTTTGGGACTTCTTGGACTTAGGGGAGGAGGTAGATCCAGACGAGGAGACGTATTCCTCGTACTTCTGCTGGTCGAATTCATACTCGACCTCCTCCACGACCGGGATCGAGATCCGCGGCTGCGACGCTCCAGCTTCGGCAGCGAAGCTGGTGGCTCCCACTGTGGTCGCCAGATTGTTCGCGTGGAAAATCGTGTTCTTCTTCATTGAGGATTCCATTACAAACTTTGAAAACAACTTTATGCGTTTTACAAATATCCAGTCTTTTTATAAGAGCCGGTTACAATGGAGATCGAAATAAAGAAAGAAACAAAAAATTACAACTTTCCTTTGAACAGATCGCGAGCTCCTGTTTTGCGGGCGCTCGCTTCGTGGGGTTCTTTGCCTGCGCCGGGGTTGATTACCGTTGACCACCGCGAGATCTGGATCCAAGCAGATCTACAACGTATAACGGGTATTATCCCACCAAGGAGATAATAGCCGGGAGGGATCGTTTCGCCAAGGAAACGACCGCTCGAATCTCGGGATCTAAGAACCAAGCTTAGATCCGGAGTAGAACGATGTAGATCTGAGGATTAGCTTCTTCGAACTCCTTCCTTGTTTGTCGCGGGTGCTCGCCGAAAACTGAATCCGAGGGTCCAAGCTTCAAGCCTTCAAACTCCGAGTTGAGATGACAATCCGGCAGAGTTTCGGCTCTTCAGAAGTTCAACCAAAAGTCCTCTCAAATGAACGAATGCCAGGCCTATTTATAGGCACTCAAGACTGTGCCTTTGGCACAAAAACTGCCTAGCCACCTCTGGGTGGCTCGGCCATAGCCGAGCCACCCAGGGGTGGCTCGGCCACCGAGCCACCCTAGGGTGGCTCGGCTTGGGCCGAGCCACCTTAGGGTGGTTCGGTTCGGGCCGAGTTCCCCCAGGTGCGCTGGTTTCGTCGTTTTCCGGTGTTTCCGGTTCTCCGTCGTTCGGATTTGATTTGGTTTCTGGAATCGACTCATTGACTTGATTCCAAATATGGCAGTTAATCCATTTCTGAGTTCGAATCCGGGATTGGTCTTGATTCGATCGTTATATCACCGAGTTCGCTCTTGTTTAGATGACTCGGTGATTCCCCGAAACGTTGGCTTGATTCCACGTGCGAACGTATTCCGTTGCTTGCGTGCCTCGTCGCTTTGTCGCTCGAATGTCCGTTGATTTGTCGAATCATCGTGTTGAGCTAAGCTAAGGGACCTATAGGCAATTTTATACGCCTACATGCACCATCTTGAATGTCGGGTGCTTCAGATGGTTGATGAACATTCGACCTGGTTATTTATTGTT
This sequence comes from Asparagus kiusianus, assembly GCA_022839385.1. NCBI lineage: Eukaryota > Viridiplantae > Streptophyta > Magnoliopsida > Asparagales > Asparagaceae > Asparagus > Asparagus kiusianus. The sequence continues at coordinate 52,807 of BQKN01057796.1, read as the reverse complement.
CCGGGTAAGAGATGTTTGTCACATTGAATCCTATCTTCCATGTCGATTTGCTCGTCAGTTCGGCTATGACCAAATATACGTCGGCAATCCAAATCGTCATCTTAACTTTCGAGGAGGACTTATTGACGGAGCGAGAGCCTGGTTTTGGAGCATTGCCGGCTGCACGAACGCTGAGTTCGATCTCCCCTTGGAAGCGCCACCTCTACGGATGACCTTTTTATTTTGTAAATGGTTGCTTGCTGCCAACATTGTCACTCGGTACAGGAGAAGGTCGAAACCAGAAGATGAGACAGCTCCGCGGCGTTCAATCAGAGCGACACGTGAAGTTATGACTTCACCTCAGAAGAAAGAGGCTGCTGAATCATCGAGGAAAGGAAAAGAACCGGATCGCTCAGCTGGTAGTGAAGAAGAATTTGATTCTGAGGAGACGGAGACTTCTGAGGAGGCGGGTGAGACTGGTTCGAGCTCTGACGAAGCAACTGGTCTCCCTGATTCTTTTTTCAAAAGGGGACTTGTGCGCCCGTCTGCTGTGCCTACTCAACCACCGGATGCCCCAAAAAGAAAGAGAGAGAGACTCGTTATGGCCTATCCGAACCGGATGACGGTGGAAGTCCTCAGTGGGGATGAAGAAGATGAGGAAGATACGGTGCCTCTTGCTCTTCGGCAAAGATCTTGGCCTTCCGCTCAAGCTCAAACTCAAGCTTCTCCTGGAGTTGAATTACGTACCAAGCATCGTCATGAAAGCTCTGGAGTTCAGGATGAAGCACGTCCACCGAAAAGGCGAAAGAAAGCTGTTTCTAAGCCACGTGTTCCTCTTCCTATTCTTGAAGAGACGTCTAATTGTAGTGCTTCTTCAGAAGAACAAGGTAACTATTTGTCTTTATCGCATTCACATTTCTTAATGTTCAAACTTATTTCATGTTCAACTTCTGTAGGGAGTCGAGAAGAAGGAGAATTTTTAGCTGATGCTGCTTCTCCTAGAGGTATGGAGACTGAGGAGACCGGCTTTGTCCAACAAATGCAAGATGCTCTGAAAGAAGGACCAGTTGGTGTTTCATCAACTCCTGATATTGATCTATCAGCTACGGAAACAGGTATTGATCTTTCTCCTCTCGGAAGAGAAATCCGAGAAATGAATGATTCGGACCGTGTGCCTCCTCTAATGACCTGTGCGCTTTGTCTCCTTTTAGTTAAACTAAAAGAAGTGGGTGCCAGTGGTGAGGCTTCTGGATCTGTCCCAATCAACGAAGGTAGGGTTAATCTTCGTCTCGAACAACTTCATTTAGATTCATATATTATTCATAACTCAATGTATCCTGTAGATGTCATAACGAGCGCACCACCTGAAGGAGAGATTGTCCATACTCCTAAAGTAGATAATTTCACTGATTTCGACTTTAATATGGACATCTCAGAGGACGACCATCAACAAATCTCCGATTTGTTGTTGGGGAAAGCCACTGGTGCAGCCACAGAATCAACGGTTGGCGCTGGTATAACAGAAGCAGGTCTTTCTGAGAGTAAGGCTTCTGTTCTGCAAACTCCTTATCATATATTTTCTTACTTGATTAATCGTGTAAATGTTCGAATTATAGGACCAGTCTCCGGAACTGATACACCTATAATCGCTGGAGCTTACAATCTACCTGGGGGTTGTGATCTATCATCATGGGCAGGAACTGAAGGTGATCTTCAATCATCTATTCCTGAATCTCAACCTGCTACTCCTATAGATCCCATTATAATAGAAGTCAATATAACCCCCCAAATCAGTCCAGTTGCCACTAAAGCGAGACCAACTGGAGAAATTGGTACATCGGCTGATGTCGTGCCTGAAATTGGTGAGTTTTACCCTTCATTCGTCTCCAATTTCTGTTTAACACTCCATTATGCTCATCGCGATCTTTTTGTTTGTAGAATCTTCCCCTGAGAAAGCTCACAATTTGGACCCAAAATCTTCTGAGGTTGAAATTAAAGAATCTTCTGACATAGCTAGTGCATCAAAAGCTACCGTTCCTGAACTAGCCTCCACTGTTCAGGAGACCAGACTACCCCCAGTGGACACGCAGGGTCATGTTGAAGGTTCTTCTGTTAAACTTGGTATATTTCAGATTGCTGTTATGTATGCACACATATGTCTTATACTGATTTATTTGTCCTTATCGCAGCTTCTTCTACCTCATTATCAGCCCGTATTCAAGAGTTATTGTATGACGAGGATCCGAAAAAAATCGCCATTTGCTCTGATCTTCACGGTTTCGTCTCTTTTTGGAACTTTATGGTCGATCGTATTCTCTTAAAAGGTTCACCTTTTGAGAATTTTAAGAAACCGTTTGATCGTTATATGTCGGGCATCCGAGATGAAGGATATAATGACTTAGCCGATTCGATCGATGTTTATTTAGTCGAGCTGAAGCAACATGTTGAACTTCTGAAGGATCTTCGCACTAAAGGTGTGCCCTCTTACATCGCTTCTCATATGGACTTCAGGTTGCGGGCATGGCGCGATTCTCAGAAATCTGCTAACTCTGAACTCCAAAAGCTAAGAACCCACAGTCATCGGCTTAGGGTGCATGTCGCCAAGAGAATACAGGCTAAGGTCGATCTACAACGGGATTTAGAGTCGAACCAAGCTGAGATAGACCGTCTAGAAGAACAAGTTACAAAAGCCAAGGACGCTCGTGTAGTTATAAAATCTGAGTTGACGAAGACAACTCAAATTGAAGAAAACCTGCTTCAACAATTGGATATTCAGGATAAGAGGCTTGCTGAGAAAGAAAAAGAGGTCGCTGAACTTCAGAGTGTTGATGAAGAATTCTTCAAAGTTAAACTGACCGCTGAGCTTGAACAGGCCTACGTAATAGAACTTTCAAAACTAGAAGATCAGATTTGTCAGTATAAACTTTTGTAATTAGAGAACATGTATTTTTTTTGTTTGAACATTTTCGATCAATATAATGAACTCTTTTGCTCATTAAGGTTTTATTATGATTACTCATTCTTGTTTAGAATAAATAACCATAATACTTATAGGATTTTTGGCAAACCCTCAGCCATCAACGGATTTGATATGCCTTTACCGACTACCGTTTGAATCGGGCTAGTATGTGAATTATCTAAGTCCGTTTCACATATAACGTTAGGCTAAAAGACTTAAACTCTTTTAGACTTTGAACTACAATATTGAATATGTAGGTTACATGTGTTAGATGTAGACTTATCTCTAATAAGGGATAGAGATGACATCCCCCATGCGTGAATGACATGGATCTTAAAGTGTAGATAGGTCACGTTCTCTATGTATGAAAACGAACCTAAGTTTGTGAAGAAAGAACTTGGATATTCCAGTTCAGAGTCTCTTGTTTGTTGGTAGAGAAAGACCCAGAATTGGAGAGGAATAATTTCATATTCCGTCTCCCTGTCTCTTATTTGTTGGTAGAGATAAACCCAGAATTAGAGGGGAATAATTTCATATTCCGTCTCCTGGTCTCTTGTTTGTTGGTAGAGATAAACCCAGAATCGGAGAGGAATAATTTCATATTCCGGCTCCTGGTCTCTTGTTTGTTGGTAGAGATAAACCCAGAATCGGAAAGGAAGAATTTTATATTCTATCTCCTGGTGGAAAGAAAACTCGAAGTGGGATCTCCACTTAGAGAATCTAAATTGGTTTGAATAATCTTAACTGTCAGAAGGTTTGATTATTCAATTTGTGGACCTCTCGTTCATGGAACGAATCGAGAGGGGATTTTAGTTGTGGTCCTAACTGTAGTAAGGTTTGACCAAGTGGGGGTTTTGAGATGATCCTAACTGTTTAAAGGTTTGATCACTCAATTTGTGAACCTCTCGTTCATGGAGCGAATCGAGAGGGGATTTTTGTTTTGGTCCTAACTGTAGTAAGGTTTGACCAAAAGAGGAATAGGAGTAGGGTACAAATAACAATGAGTTTGTTGATTCGCACGAACTACTCGGTGGGAAATTTTGATTTCAGACATAAGGATTCGACATGAAATGATTTGTCGACTGATACCGACCGATGACCTTTGGTCGATCTACTCAGTGAGGCTTTTATGGTGGGGGGTTACGAATCATCGAGTTTCCCCTTCCATGCTCGCATTACAGGGTTTTGTGAGGAAAGATTCATTGTCATTAAATCTCATCTCAACAAAAGTAGTAAGAAGGTCTTAATTATTTTCATCATAATTAAGAATGGATTATTCACATGATCATTTTTCATTAAGAATAATCAATTGATATCGGGTTATCCTGAAATGTCCTGTATATGAATCTCTAGTAACTTCCTGTTTTACATAGGTTATCCTGAACGTATTACGGGTAATACTTTTTCAGGAACTTCCTATTTATTGGCATCATTAATTTGTTGCCATCCTGAGTGACCAGGCGGTATGCACCATTTGAATAGACTGTTTCTATCACAAATGGCCCTTCCCATTTAGGTTCAAATTTGCCTTTCTTCTTAGAAGTGAGAATCATAGGTCTTCGAACAGCAAGAACCAGATCTCCTTCTTTAAAACTTCATCGTCGGACCCTCTTATCAAAAGTCCGGGAAATTCTAGCTTGATAAAACTCGATCTGTTGTTGAGCCTCCAAGCGCTTCTCATCTAACATTTCTAACTCCTCGAGACGTTTCTGATGATGTTCTTCCGTTGTCATTCCTGTTGCAAGAGCGACACGGAGGGAAGGAATTTGTATTTCCAGTGGCAGAACAGCTTCACATCCATATGTTAAGGCATATGGGGTTGTTCCTGTTGGTGTACGGACAGTTGTACGATAAGCCCATAGGGCTTCGCCGAGTTTGTCGTCCCAATCTCGTTTATTGGTTTTCACCAATTTTGCCAAGATTTTAATGATAGTCTTGTTAAAAGCTTCGGCCAATCCGTTAGCTGTAGGATTATAAGCAGTTGATGAAACGTCCTTAATCTCGAATTTGCCGCAGAATTTGATGAATGCGTTGCTGACGAACTGAGGACCGTTGTCGTGTACTATTCACCTTGGAACACCATACCGATATATGACATGGTGTTTGATAAACTTGATGACATCACTCGTCTTTACTTCTCTAAGTGGAATTGCTTCTGCCCATTTCGAGAAGTAATCGGTGATTGCCAGAATGAAACGGTCCCCTTTAACCGAAGGCGGGAAAATAGGACCTACTATATCCATTCCCCAAGTTTCGAATGGCCACGACGTTGCCGATGGGTGTAAATACTCGGGAGGCTGGTGCATATAATTTGCATGTAATTGACATACTTCACATCGTCGTGCGTAGTCAACTGCATCCTTTACCATAGTTGGCGAGTAATACCCGATTCTTCTAAGTCGATCACAGAGTTTAGGACCGGGCTGATGCGCACCGTATATTCCATTATGCGCCTCTTTGAGTGCTTGTTCTGCTTCTTTGCCGGATAGACAACGAAGTAAAAGGCCATCGTATGATCGTCGATACAACATTTGCGCTGTGGCGTTGTAGTAAAATCTCGGTGCTCTTCGCCGAATCGATTCTCTTTCTCTTACATCTTCAAGCAATATACCATGTAGGACGTAATCAATAATGGGAAAACGCCAATCTCGAACTTCGGGTTCAACTGCTGTTGAGTATGCTTCTTTAGCTTCCGAATCATAAATTAGAACAATAAGCTGGTGAGTCCTCACTGTAATCAATTGTTCTATTTCGGGAGGTTGAGCCAATGATACTGACAATGCCGCCAATGCGTCTGCATACGCATTTTGGAGACGTGGAACGTACTCGATGAAAAATCCTTCAAACGAGTTTGCCATCTCAACGGCAACCTGGTGGTATGGAATCAGGTCTCGATTTCTGACTTCATACTCTCCTCGTATTTGATTAACTACCAGTTGAGAATCCCCAAAAGCTTCGAGGTATTCGACCCCCAGCTCTTTAGCAAAATTGAGTCCAATTATTAACGCGTTGTACTCGGCCACATTATTAGAACATGGTCCGGTCAACGAGTATGCTCTAGGTAGGACATGCTTTTCCGGGGAAACTAAAACGACCCCCACTCCTGAGGAGATTTTAGAACATCCGGGTGCGCTTGCCACATTGGTTGCGCGGGAAGCCCCATCGAAGTACAACTGCCACACTTGTCGATGTGAGGTGGTGTTAACTTCGTGGGTTTCATCTGGCAGATCATCGTATAACTCGACTACATCCTTTGTAGGATTTTCCGCCAGAAGATCGTAAATAGCTCGTCCTTTAACTGATTTTCGTTGCTTAAAGTACAAGTCATATTGCGATAAGAGTAAAGCCCATCTAGCTAAATGCCAATTCATGGAGGCCGGCTGGGTCATGAATACGCGGACCGGGTTTATGTTGGAAATGACATAAATCGTCTGCCCAACTAAATAGTGTCGCATTTTCTGGACGACAAATACCAATGCAAGACATTCCTTCTCGATCATTGGATAACGAGATTCAGCTCCTACTAATGTGCGACTCAGATAATGTACCGCTTGTTCGTGACCGTTATCGTCATCTTGTGCAAGTAATGTACTTAACGAATGGCTCGTCGCTTTGACATAAATCAAAAACGGTCTGCCCGATTTCGGTGCAACGAGAATAGGTAGGTTCGCTAGATATGCTTTAATATCCTCGAACGCCTTTTAGCATGCTTCATCCCAAATAAACGACACACCTTTCTTCGCGAGTTTAGAAAACGGTTGACATTTTCCGGACAGATTCGATATAAACCAACGGATATATGCCAATCGACCCTGCAATCCTCTGAGTTCTTTAAGATTTCTTGGGGGTTGCAGCTCATGTATCGCCTTCACTTTATCAGGATCGATATGAATACCCTTTGTGGTGACGACGAATCCAAGAAACTTACCGCTCGACATTCCAAGGAAGGATTTAGTCGGGTTCATTTTTAACTGATGACTTCTCATAAGATCTAACATCGTCTTCAAATCTTTAATGTGGTTGTTTTTATCACGGCTTTTAACTACCAGATCATCAACGTAGCATTCGAAAGTCTTCCGCAGATGTTCTTGAAAGATCTTCGTCATGGCTCGTTGGTACGTAGCACCAGCGTTCTTCAACCCAAACGGCATAACAGTATAACAAAAGACACCAAGGGGTGTTCTGAATGCTGTATGCTTTTCATCATCCGGATGCATCTTAATCTGATTATATCCCGAAAATCCATCCATAAATGACATCCTTTCAAACCCGCACGTATTGTCAATGATGACGTCTGTAATGGGCAGAGGAAAATCGTCTTTAGGACAGGCGGTATTCAGATCTCTGAAGTCGATGCAAATTCTGATTTTCCCATTCTTTTTAAGGACTGGAACAATATTAGCCAACCATTCAGGATGTTGTTCTTCCCTGACAAAACCTGAATCGATCAGTTTTTTGACTTCAGCTTCTATTGTCTCCATAATTTGTGGACGAAACCGTCTTTGCTGTTGCTTGACAGGTTTAGCATCCGATTTTATGTTAAGGGTATGCATTGCTACATTTGGATCGAGTCCTGGCATATCTTCGTAGTTCCAAGGGAAAACGTTGATATACTCTTTAATTAGGGCAATTAGTTTCTTTTTTTCATTCGGTGGGAGATCGCCGCTAATAAATATAGGTTTCGGATTAGCTTCGTCACCCATATTAATTTGGACTACTTTATCCTCAGTAGGAGGTTCTCTTTGTTCAAATCGATCTCCGTATTGGATATTCATGTAATGCATCCATGGGTCTTCCCAAATAGGCAATTGGTCGTCTTCTTCAGTTGTGGAAGGATCAACTGTCGCCATATTTGACATTAGGGCTTTGAATCTCTCTCCAATGCTCGTGTCAGAATCCCACATTGAAGTATCGGATGAATGCCCGCTCACACTTCTTAATTGGTTAATGATCTGTTGGCCACACTCGTCATCAGATGACGAAGCATAACCTAGACCTCTATTATAAGTGTAATAATTATCTGGTTTTCCTTTTGGTACATAGGTAGAATGGGGTGGAACCCTGACTCCTTGACCAAAGTAAAGACCTTCACCGAGCGAGAGGTCATAGCCTTGTCTCTCCATGTAATCATTTGCTTGTGAACTATACCGAGAGAAATGTCGCCCTGGCTTTTCCTCATCAGAGTTGCTGTCTAAGAAAAGATCTGGAGTTGGGGATGGATCCCCTTTTCCAAAAATTATTTCTTTCTCACCCCCTGTCTTTGACGGTAGGATCACTGTTGTCCCGGTTGAATTTTGCAGGTATTTCGTCATCGTACAAGATGAGTGAATTGGCATATGTAGGTTAGGATCATCATACAACTCCTGCATTATATTATCGAGACAATACGAGTACTCTAAGTCATTATTTATTACTTCATCGGCAAGTTGCCAGTTACAACTTTCGTCCGACGATTCATCACCGTCAAGATCGATTACAAGAGGTTCAATATCATTTAATACAAGACCTTCACTATAATCGAGCCCAGCTTCGATATCAGCTTTTTCTCCGCTGTCCGTGCCATGGGCCGATGGTTCAGTATCGGACTCAGCACCATAATGAAGGGAGTCAGTAAAGTAATTTTCTAACCCCTTGAATGGTTGCTTATCCGCGACCACCGTCTTAACCTCCTCATTAGTGTCGACATACTTCAAACACTGATGGAGAGTGGAGGGCACTATAAGATTACCGTGGATCCATGGACGACCCAATAGTAAGTTATAGGAAGTCTCTGCATCAATCACATAGCAGGTGACTTCAGACTTCAAATCTCCGAGTTGACACTTCACCCGGATTTTTCCCAACGGTCTTGATCCACTAGTATTGAACCCGTAGATGACCGTTCCTGTGGAGGCTAACTTGCTGGCAGGAATTCCGAGGTGGTACATCAACCGAAGTGGCATGATGCTTACAGTGCAACCCGGATCGACTTGAATCCGGTTGACCATGCTCGAACCGATATATCCAGTAAAATATAACGGTCTATCATGCTTCAAATTCCTGACTTGCATATCCTCTTTTGTGAAAGCTATGCAAGGAAATTTGGTGGCTGCCAGATTGCAGTGCTGCACTGATGACTTTGGCTCTTCAAGAGTTGGCTTGATCTGAGTGAGGAATACTTCAGAATCAGCCAAGGCTTCTTGTAAAGCTTCCCTAGTTTCTTTCGAGAGGCGCAATAACTCGTATAGCGTGATCCTTTCTGGGATATTTGCTAATTAAGTCATGACAGTCAAAACGGTATGGAGTATTCAAGCTTTCTGGTTTGTCTCGTCCAATAGGTCGGTTGAAACGAGGCTGCTTCGGAAGTTGAACTTCTTTGGGTTGAGATTCCTTCTCTTTTTGCTTAACAACTTTCTGAGGTTTCTCGGTTGCTACGGGTAGGTTCGTAACCACCCCCAGTTCTGTAAGAGTTTTACCGTTTGGATTAGAAGATTCAGGATACTGGTAATGATATTCGTTTCCACCTCTGGTAGCGAAAACCTCCTGCTCTTCATCAGAAAGTGGTAAAGCTGCTAACTTTTCGTCGTCTTTCTCCGGAATCGCCGAGGCTCCGTAACAGGACTTCTCTTTTCCTTTACCTCTTGACTTCTTCTTCGATGTGGATGTCATCCACTGCTCATCTTCAAGCAAATCCGGATGAACCCAAAGGATTTCGCCATTAGGGATCGTGTGTGATACAAGTCCTTTTTGGCGCTGTCCATGAGGGTCATCGTTGATGGTTTGCATCTTGACCTTTGATACTGGCTCAGCTTAAAACCAGGACAAAGGAACCGATCCGAAGCTAATAGAGACCGCGTTTGCGCCCACCTTCTTCTCTTTTGGCTTCGGTGTTACAATACCAACATCAATTAAGGTTTGTATTTTGTCTTTCAAGACATAACACGCCTTAGTGGGATGGTGGACCCTCCTGTGATATGCACAGTATTTTGGGTCGTTAATCTTCTTCGCTTCTTCTTGGTTTGTGACCGGTGGAAGCTTAATCTTGTTATTATCCAGCAGGTACTTGAAGATAACTGGAACTTCATCGTCTGAATGAATATTCCTTTGGGAATCTGGGCTCAGAGGTTTTAAACTGTTTCTGAGGCTGTTGATTCTGATTTGGTGCTAACTGGAAGGATGACTGCTGCGGTTGTTGTTGTGGCGGCTGTTGTGATGTTTGATGTGCATCAACAGCAGCTCCCAACCCTCTTCCTCTGCCTCGAGGATTGAAGTTCTGTTTTTGATTTTGGTTGTTGGCTGATGGCTGACCCCTCTCGAAATTTCTTCTCTTGAGAAATCGTTCAGCTTGTTCACCTCTCACTTTCAACTCTTTCCAAGTCTTAGAGGGCACAACCCTCATTACTTCTAGTACATCCAGAGACAGGTTATTATGACATGTCTGCAGGATGAATTCTTCCGTGAGTGGATCTCGGCAGTTCACCACTTTGTTCCGGAATCGTTTGACAAATACGTCAACCGACTCCCCATTCTTCTGTTTCTCGTCCAACAACGTGCCAATAGAGACCTTCGTGTCATCGTCGAAGAAATTAGTAAGGAACAATTCTTCCATATCTTCCCAACTAGTGATGCTTCCGGGTTTCAGGCGTCGGTACCAATCGAAGGCAGACCCACGGAGGGTTCCTACGAATGACCGTACCATCAGGGCTTCATTTCCTGATATTGCGTCGAGATGTGACTTGAAATAAATCAAGTGTTGAGTTGGTGAACCCCTGCCATCAAAAGGAGTAAAGTTAATCAAATTAAATTTCGGGGGATAAGGAATCAGATCCCACTCCCTTGGGTACGGGTATGGAATGCCCGTCTTCTTCACTTCTTGGGCCGTCATCAGTGCATTGACCTTGCTCTCAAGATCCTGCATTTTCTTGTCTTCTTCCTCATTGTAGGTGTAAATTTCTGATTTTCTCGGGAAAGGGGAGGATTTTGTTTGTATTGATAAGAAGGCTTATTACAAACTAAATCAATCTGAATTACAACAGAAGCAGAGGGAATGCCCTCTTTGTTTAGTGTGGGGACTTTGAGGTAGCTACAGGATGCTTCGCTCGGTGCTTGCGCCGAGTCTGCTTCCCTTGGACGGTTCGACCGAGGTTGTTGGAGAGCTTCAGTACTCAGTAGAAGCTCGGGGTGAAGGAGTTCGAATCCTCTAGTTCGCCGACGATCGGAGCTCGGAACGAGGAGACGGTGCTGCGGTGCAAGAGTATGCAAAGAGCTCTTCATCAATCCTCTTGCTTTGATCCGCCTTTAGTTGATCGGTTGATCTGTTGATCTCCTGGCCGATGATGATCTCCAGATCCTTTTTTTTTATCTTCTCTAAGATTGCTGTAAGAAGCTCTTAAATGGGAGAGAGACAGTTTGGCTGCTCCTTGAATTATGGGATGTGACCATACACTGTTCAAAGACATCCTATTGTCCCCCGTACAACAAACGGTTGTTTGGGGCTACATGTTGTGTCACGTCGTGTAGGAGAGGGAAGGCCCCTCCTCGTACCCGTGACAGCGGTTGCCAGACACTCGAGTGGGTCTGGACATCTCGTTGAGCGCCGGTGGCTCTCCCCTTTCGCTTGGGGCGCGGTACGCTGCATTTATGTGGACGCAGATGGCTCTGGCAACTGTCCGTTCACTTGTGCGGCGAAGCACCGAGTGACCGTCCGGCGGTCCTGGGGCGTTGTGCCCTCTCTCCTCTCCTCCAGTGTCTTGGCAGAAGTTGGAGAACGGACGTTGCGTGTCTAAGCGAGCTCCAGAAGGCTTACGGCGCGTCGACGGCTTCGGTCCTCTATTCTGAAGGGTGAGGTGACCTGCATTTATGAGTATGCAGGCCGGTCCGGCGCCTGTCTCGCTCGCTTGAATTGTGGGCGGACGTCGAACGGACTTGGGACACTGTTCCCCTTTCCTGTCGCATCGTGGGAAGCAGGGAAGGCTTGTCCCTGGAAACCTGGTTTTAGGCTTACGTAGGCAGACGTGGCTCCCTGCAAGTGGCTTCGGCGTACGAGGGCGGATTTGAGTACCTCCCTTGCGGGCGGATTTAATTAGTGAAGGCGGATTCGCCTTGCTGGCGGATCCATGCGATTTGGCGTATGCGGCCAACGTGGGGTGTTTGTGTGCCAGCGAATCCGCTTAGTGGCCTAAGAGGAGGTGGTCCTGTTCCGTGGGCGAATTCGTTCGTTAATCCGCCGCGGTAGTTTTTACCGTCTACAAGACCCCCTTCAAAGTTTTCAGACCAAAACCGACTTACGTGTGGTCTGGAATACTTTGAATAAAGACGTTTTGGACCAGGTGCATTAGGATTTTTAGCAAACCCTCAGCTATCAACGGGTTTGATCTGCCTTTACCGATTACCGTTTGAATCGGGCTAGCCATACTATTCCCCTCAGTATGATAAGTTATCGAGTAGTTTCTCTTAGACTTGGTGCTAAGATTTCTACTCTGACCCTTAGTCGCCTGGGGCGTGGGTCTAAACGAAATCACTTCGCTAGTTTCTAGATTTTGGGCAAATCGCCTGTTTCTCAAAGGTGTGTGAGTCGTGCAGGCGAAATTAAGACTTGATGGTGAAATTTTGAAAGACTTGCGGATTTCATTCAAGTTTTCGCCGTCGAGACCCCTTCCTTGGGCGAAATTAGGCCTGATGTGAGTAGGCCACGTGCTCACCTGCGGGGCTTCGTGCCTTTCTAGCTAAGGCGGTGTGGCCTTGTCACGATTTGACAGTTCGACTCCGCTCAATGCGCCTCGTTCTGATCATGGCCGTGGTTTTCGAATTCAACCGTTGGATGCAACCGTCGATGAGGGTGATCTGGGCCGTCGAATTCGATCGTGGCCACGTTTCCCGTTTGTGATGGATTCGCCCTTCGAGGGCAATCGTGGCCACGTGGACAACTTCCCTTTTTAAACCCGCTGTTTTCCTCCTTTGGGATTCACCGTGCTCTTGAATCTTGAAAGGAACTTCTAAGACAAGAATTCCCGCCCCCTCTTTCAATGGCTCCAAAACCTAGGAGGCGCAAAGTGAGAGGTGCAGGCCCCGGAGGTTACTCCGATTGTCTCTCCGCCGGCATGCCCGCCAGTGCTCCGGAGTCGCGCTCAGGTACGTCGATGGGTTTGTTGGACGACCTCGCGTAGGCCCTAGGTGTTGGATTTGGGGAGGATGAGCGTTGCTCATCGTCTTGGAATTCCGCCGCTTTTCGGCAGTTTCCCCCAATTTGGGGCAAATTTAGCCCTATTTGCCCTTAGGGGGGAGGGAGGCGAACTTTCTTTTTTGATAGGCGATTTCGTCTGTCTCTGTTTGATGGGCGCTTTTGTCCTTTCGGGTTATGTCTTGATTGATTTTCCTTTCTTGCAGCGACTTTTTCCGATGAGGCCTTCCCGGAGGGCGTGGCCATTGGCCACGCCGGTGGTACGAACTACATGGTACCCCCTCGATTTCCCTCTCTGGCTTCGGTACCTATGTTCACAGCCGACAAACCGAATGGCTTGATAAAGAGGGTCACGGACGGTCACCACCTGACACTGCGCGAGTTGACGACCGACGCGGCATTGACAGACGATGCCAGGGCAGAGCTGCCGAAGCCTCAGTTTTTGTTCGGCGATGCCACGACCGACCCCTCTGCCCTGTTGCTCAAGGAGAGCATGTGGTTCCACACGGTAGAAGGGACTCACTACTACCTCCCCAACATGTCGAGGGGGTTCTCGATCGTTGAGCTGCGATCCCTCGCGGTTCCTCGGACGATGAACTGGGAGCTGACCCCAACTCAAGATGGGGTCACTTGTGGCGTTTTCACGGGCTCTACCGCTGGATATGGAGTGGATGGCTCATGTAAGCATGTGACGGGTCTGCGTCCTGGCTTACTGTCCGCTGAACTGCCCGTGGGGGAGTCGATATCAGCGGCGGAGACCTTCCGTCATCGTTTCTTCCGAGTCGGAGGGAGCTTTCCCCCGAAGGATTTTAGAGCTCCGGGGTGGGTCTATTCTGCACCCGGCAGTGACACTTGGTGGTCCAAGATTACTGACCGTGTTCTGGCTGAGAACGCCGATCTCAAGAACACGGAGCTGTACGCGGCCATCGAAGCCACGCGACATGGCTTGCGGATCAACGCTTCTCAGTTCCACAGCATTCTGGAGCTGTACTGTGCGGAAAGAGGCACATTCTTCACCCCCAACGGTGAGCTTGGCATCACCCCTCACGAGATGCACGACGTGTCGGGTCTGCCCCTGGGAGACTTTCCTTACGAGGAGTACGTCCCCGATCAAGCTGAGATCGATCAGCTGTTAAGCCATTCGCCCTCGGCGGTTGAAACTTTGTGGGAGTTACTCTGCCACTACCACATCTGCCTCAGCGCCTTGGGGGCAGCAGATCATAGAGGGAAGAAGAAGGGGATCAGCCACAAGAACTAGGCTGATTATCTGTTCCCAGGGAACGACGTCAAGGGGCAGCCTGCCCTCCCATTAGGTGTATGCGACCAGTCCGAAGTGGAGGCGAGGATAGCCGAAGAAGGGGGCACCGTAACTCTCGACCGTGACGAGGGCGGATTTAAATCTGGTACGGTCCTTCACTCGTTCCACCATCAGGCGAAGTCCCCCATATCTGGGAAGGCGCTGCTCGCGGGGTTCCTCATGTTATGGTTAAAGAGGTGCGTAATCCCCACTCACTCCTTCGAGGCTCTTCCCGTCGAGGTCGTGTATCCGGCGGTTTGCTTGGCTCATGGGAAGTCTTATTCCCTAGTATCGGCGACGATAGCGTGCATCCATCGGGGGCTCCGCACCCTGACGGCTCAATTCTGCCGAGTGTCGACTGTCGATGAGGGAGAAGGAGAGGTTACCAGGACTCCCAACCCCCGGGTGGGGCTGCCGTATACCTATCTGATGGCGTGGTTTGTGTACCACTGTGAGTGCTTGATGAGTGCTCCAGCGGTGCTCCAAGGCGACAAGTTTGTCCCGTTCGTCCAGCGCTTGGAGAAGTGCTCCTGGAAGTGCAAGGACATCCCTGATGCAAGGAAGATGCTCTCCCACTTTGGGAATTACAATTTCCACCGTTCTTTTCCTTATTTCAGCGGGGGCGGATACGGAGAATCTCTCAGGGATGTGCCGACGGTGGACCACTACACAGTCCTCTCTCGCGGTGCCTTTCGCTGGTTGGCGAACATCCGGCCGGGATATCATGTTCTGAGAACGGGCTCGGCGTGCTATCTTGAGCCATATCTCCCCTACAGGTTCGCCCGCCAGTTTGGGTACGATCAATTGTATGTGGGCAACGTCAATCCCCAACTGCGGTTTGAAGGAGGGCTGGTGGATGGAGCTCGGGGATGGTTTTGGACTCATGCTGGTGGCACCGATGCTCGCTTCGAGTTACCCTCGAAGGATCATGACTTGCACCATACGCTCTCATACTGTCGGTAGTATCGGGGTGCCAGTGCTAATCCTGTTGACTTTCGGTTCCAGAGCTCGTGTCTGGCGGAGCACGGGCGTCGTCCAAGAGGAGTTGCTCGTCCCCCGAGGCAGAGGGGCCATTGAGCCACTAGGGAACGGCTCACGGAGGGTCCTACAGGAGACTCTGAGGGTGACGACATGGGCACGGACGAATCTGAGGTGCCCGAGGCACGAGCTCCTCTTCCCAGTCTTTCTCTAGATCCCCAAGGCGAGCAGAGGGAGCCTGTTGAGTTAACCCGGGTGAGTAAGCGTTTGGAGAAAGCCCGGAGTGCGATTGCGGGGCGTATGGGGGCGCCTCTCCTATGTCCGAGTAGTTCATTGCTCTCGAAGCGGCAGCGAGAAGCAGGGGAGAGCTCTAGAGCAGAAGTGGTCAAGAGGGCCCGTGGCGAGGAGACTATGGTGACCACCAGAGCGGCGGCTGGTCGGGCTGGTACTGTCTCTGGGGCGGAAGTGGCTCAAGCAGCCCTTTCTGCCGCGCCGCAGGCGGCTCCAGCGATTTCAAAGGACATGCCTTCTTCGTCTGAAGTGGAGTCACAGGCGGGGGTCTCGACGACTCCTGCGCCTGCACCAAGAGGTAATCTTTCGGCGCAACCCTCTTGTGTAAGAAGTCAGGTTCGTATTTTCTGACTGCTCATATTGAATTCATGCAGGTGCAGCCGAGAAAGCAATCCCCATCCCTTCTGACGAAGAGGAGGGGAATGGAGATGAAAGAGAACCAGGGGGTTCAAGTAAGCATGAGTTTCATTGCTGTTGACCCTTCTAGGCCAAGGGGGTACTAATTATTATCATTTTTCTTGTATCCGCAGTTGGCCCCTCCCATGAAAGTGTTGGCAAGGAGGATCCTCCTTCTTGGGAGGGTCATTCTGGCGAATCCGAGACGGATGACAACGCCTCCATTCACGAGGCGTTATCAAGTGAAGAGGAGGTGGTAGTCCCTACGGATCGACAAGGGGGAACCCCCACCTTCGAGGGGACACCGGTCAGGGGTGAGCGCTCAGTACGAGAGTCTCCTACTTAAGGGGGAACTCCCGTTGGGCTGATGGTCACTTCCTCGCCGGCGGTGACCTGTGACCTTGCCACTGCCATTCCGACGGCGCCAGCGATCGTTCCGGCTCTGGCTGCGCCAGTCGCCGCTTCTGCGATCGTGACTACCGGTACTCCGATCGTCGCTTCATCCTCTGTCGAAGATGCCTCTCTCTCTCCTATGGAATGCTGGCGAAAGAGGCAGGTGGCGTGAGCTGTGGCCAATTTCGAAGACACTCTGGCCCACTTCACTCGGCAGGTCTTGGAGGGGAATTGTCCCTTCGAGGAATTCAAGGAAGTTCTCGAGGACGACGCGTCCTTCTTGCGTAAGAGGCTCGGCATCACTGCGGCGAGACCCTACTTTCAGCGCCTGAACGAAGTGGAGGTGGCAGTTCAGCAGCTGCTCACTCTTCGTGCGGAGAGTTCCAATCTCTTTGATCTCGCCTCTCACGAAGTTTGAGTAACTATGGCAGATCGGGATCGCCGCCTGGATGAGAATCTGACGCTGGAGTTAAAGTTGTCAGCGGAGCTGGAGCAGGCTAAAGCCGAGGATGCACGGGTGGCTCGCGAGCAAGAGATGGTTGATAGCCGGTTCTCCCGACTTTCCTTCGAAGTGGAGAGGCTGAAACAGGTCATAGCTGATGCGCAGGCTTCTCTTGTTGTTCAAGGGAAGGCCCTTGATCAGGTGGCAAAGGAGTTGGAGGGTGTTAAGTCCCGCCGGCAATTGACCACTGACTCTGTTGGGGAGAAGGATCGAGCTCTCAAGGATGTCAATGTGGCCATTCAAGACTTGATCTCGTGCACGGAGGAAGAGGTTCGCCGAGAGGTCTTAAGGAGGCTTGAGCTCCGCCATGCTGAAAAAGTTCGTGAGGCGGAACTACGGTTGAAATCCTTGTAATTCGCCTTTAATTTTTTCGTTGTAATAGGACATCTTTTTCATGAATGAAATTATCCTTTTGCTTCTGGCGATTATGGCTTGTGTGCATACTATATTTAGTATAGATATTTTAGTGCACTAGTTGATGTCAAGTTGAGGGAAATTTCCCTTGGCGGATTTTAGTCACAGACCTACTTCGCTTGCAGGCGAATTTCATTTGGTGATGAATCCGCTGTTGCTTGGTTAACGGCGATTCCAGATACAGGTGGGCTCCGCTTTTAACGGGTCGTGTGTCCGCCCACGTGCATGTCAGTTACAGAGACGTGGGTGCGCCGTCTTGCCTTAATTACGGTACGATAGGTCTTTTCGTCCTTCACGCCCGATCTGGGCCGTTGATTAGAGATTATGCCCCGAAACTGCCGAATCTCAACCATTCATATAGGATGCGGGATATTCGGCTTCTTCCTCAACTGTTCGGGACTGAAGGGTCCAATCGAACCGCATATAACCGCCTAGGGTCGGGGTATTTTAGTACCTCTTCCCCTCGTCAAGAAAAACCAAGGCTTTCTCATCGTTCCTCTCAGAAGAGATCCTAATTACCTTGTGTCTCCCGGATGGCACCGAAGACGAAGAGGGTTATTTCCAAGAAAAGGAAGGAGGTATCTTCTTCGGGTGCGGCAGGAGCAGCCGCTGCCGAAGGTATGTTCCCTATCAAACCCTATTTAGACATGGATAGGTATCTCTTGCTTAGATCCCTCCTTCATGCCCTTACTGTGCTTCTCAGCCCACGATGATGCACCGCTTCCTGAGGAGCACGAGGCGGAACCCATCTTGATATCCGATGATGAGCCCGAGAGCCCGGAGGCTCCTCCTGCCCAGGGTTCTGCTCCGCAACCAGGAATGGAACCTTGTCTCGAGGTTCCCCCAATTACGACGCTCGCCCCTGGTCAAAAGCCTACTCCCCCTGGTTCCTCGTCCTGGCAGGCCCGCGTCGAGGAGTTTGAAAATGCCGTGAGATAGGTAATTTCTCTTGTCGATCTTGGCATGGGTAGTTTTGACAGTTTCAGGCAATCTCTCCTGGATCGTGCGGTAGACTTTCGACGATCGGGTGAGAATCAGCTTTTCACCCGTTGTATGCGAGAACTACGCCTTCTGGAGTCGCGCATGATAGGGCTAGAAGCATTGCTGCGGGAAGGCCCGGAAGTTTATATGGAGTCTTGCCTGGCTTTCATCAAGCGTAGGGAGGCTCAGGAATAGGAGATCCGTTCCAAGGAAATCGCTGATTCGGAGTACATTGCCCGTTTCTGGGCGGATCAACATCGCTCACTGGAGGAGGAAGTTGTCGACCTCGATCGCACGATAGCTCGTCTACGAGCCGAATTAGAAGGTGCGGAGGCGAAGCTGGCAGGGCTTCACACTGATGTCACCATTGTCCGTGAGAAAGCTGAAGCGGCAACTCAGCGCCTCCTGGTCTTACGGGAGAAGGACACTGCCGCCAAGTCGAACTCTGAGGAGCGGATTAGGAAAGCGGCCGAGGACAAGGCTCGAGAGGACCACGCAAGACGGGTAGTATTGGCCAAGGAAGAGATTTCCACTTTCAGTGTGTTTGATTGAGATCCCCACCATGTATTCATGCTTAAGACACTTTGTTTATTTTGTCTTGCTTTTAAAACTATGCCATGACTCGTGAAATCATGACTTTGTTCAGATGTATTATCTTAAACACTGGGTGCATGTTTTGCTTCTTCGAACGTAATACTATGACTTTCGCGATTTGCAAAAAACATAACTTTGTTCAAATGTACTGTCTAGAAGCATTTGATGCAGTTTGTGTTCTTCTTCGTCGTGTTCCTTTTGGATATAACTCCTTTAATATTTCTTTGGCATGGCCATCAGCGGTTTCAGGTGGTACCTTCTTGGGCGAAGACTCAACTCAAATACGGGCCGGCAAATTCGCCGAGAGAGTCGTATTAAACCATCGGTGAGTTCGCCGTGAGGATTAACTTCGACTGCTGGCGAATTCGAACCATGGGCGAATCTCTAGTATTGGCGGATTTATGCCGATGTCGCTGGTGAATTTAGAACGCGAGCGAGACTCCCGAAAAGGCGAGTTTAGGTTGTAGGTGAAATCTCGTGCCACGCGTCTTTCAGCGGGCCCAAATGCTTGCCAGCTAAGGAATTAAAGACGTGTCAATGCCCAATAATGGCGAAGTGACAGGGTGCCTCGCTTCTTGGGCTTCATCCGATCGGTCGGTTTGGGTCTCGAGAAGCAGGGCTTTAAATGGTGTTGAGCCCGAAGCGGCGCAAGGCATCTGGACCGCTCGATCGTTCGAGGGGACAGATCGTGACCGTCAGATTTTCAAATATATTCTCCGTACTCGCCATTTCTTCAACCACGCTCCTTCTTTTTCGAGAAAAGTCTACGAGACGAAAGATCACCGTCGCAAACCCTTCCACTCCATGGCCTCCGACTCCGAACATGGTGTGTCCGAAGAGGTGGGCTCTTCCGCCACCGTGGTTAATATTGACGCCCCACCGGCTTCTCTCGTGGGTTCAGCCCAAGGGTCTTCCGTTCCAGATCCCTTGGCTCACCCAGCGTTCGTCCCCCTTGTGCGGCTGGAGGACTTGGTACGGGGGGTCGCCCTTGAGGTCGGAGTGGGCGCCGGCCAGTACTATGATGTGCTTCCCCTCGTGGAAGCGGGCTTAAGGGAGATCCGCCAGTCGGGCGATGTCTCGCTCGCACGCAACTGCGAGCAAGAGCTCCATCGAGTGGAGGAGTGGATGTATCGCCTCGAAGAGGCGGTCCACGAAGATCCCTCCGACGTGCCGCCGCCTATCTCCCTGTGCCTTCTGCTCGAGCGCGAAGAAAGGACGAAGCGGATCCTGGCGAAGGAGGCCGAGCTCCGACGTCTGCGAAAGCGGCACCAAACGGTGCTGGACCAGATGGACGCCTACCTGGACCGGGCTTTCTTTGAGGATGCTGGCTCCCTTCGTGGTGAGGCGAAGCTGCAGGAACACTCGCTCGAGGCGAGGAGGCTCGGTGAGGCCGCCAGGGAGGTGGAGAGGGCGCTGCAGCTCCTTCGTCAAGAAGAGGAGGACAGCGAAGCAGATTTGGCGAGGTGGCAGCAGCAGCAGAGGGAGAAGGCAAAGATCCAACGTGAGAAGGCCCTCGCGAAAGCCAAGGCCAAAATTGGGTCCTTCAGCTTGTTGAAATTTCTGTAATGCTCTGCTTGCTTAAATCTGTCCTTTTGTTTCTCTTTTCTTTTGCTGTTTTGTTAACTTAGTTGGTGCTTCAAGCACCACAACTTGAAAAACTTATGCGTGTAAACTTTGGCCCGTAATGGCCTTAAGCTCTTGCTTATTTTTGTTTCATCTGCATAATTTTCTTGAGTTGAACTTGGTGAGCTTCTGACTATTCTGTTCCGAACTTAGTCATTTTGGACCCTTGTTCTGCTCTCGGTTGCTCACAACGTGGGATCGGGTTGACTCCGATTTTCGCGTTGTAGCTCCAGTGGGGTCAAGAGAGTAACACTCGGCTTGCAGCGGAGAACAGTCGTTCGCTCCTGCGGCCGACTGAAGAACTCAACTTCAACTTGCCATTCGGCAAGCTGTCGCTTGAGGAATCGGCAGAGATGTCGTTTGTCGGCCTGCTCTTGACAGTCGTCGTCGTCTGAATAGGCGGCGACAGATGATAATCGAATCGTTAGGGATGTAGGAATATGACGTTCGATTGTTGTAGGGGCCCTCGCGTGGTAGGCCGCTACCCATCAGTTATCCTAAGGGAATGTTAGGATAGCTGGAATAAGCCAAATAGTTCAGGGACGTAGGAGTGTGACTATTGACAGAAGTAATAACACGTCGCGTGGTAGGCTATTACTTAGGCTATGTTATTCGTCGGAATAACGGCGCCAATCATCAGAGGTGATTATTAACCTGATGGGGTTCTGTCACGATTGGAGCGACAGTGGGGGACCTACCATTCCTTGGGAGAGGATTGGCGAGTTGATTTTGTCAGAGGTTTAATGTTAACGTGACAGGTAATGTCGTGATTGGAACGACTTTGAGGATCCACCATCCTTTGGAGGAGGATTGGTGAGTCGATTTGGTTCGTCGTGATATGAACGACTTTGGTGGATTCGCCATCTCGTTGGAGAGGACAGGCGAAATGAATTGGTTCGTCGTGATATGAACGACTTTAGTGGATCCGCCAACCCATTGGTGAGGATAGGCGAAATGAATTGGTTTGTCGTGATATGAACGACTTTAGTGGATCCGCCAACCCATTGGTGAGGATAGGCGAAATGAATTGGTTTGTCGTGATATGAACGACTTTAGTGGATCCGCCATCCCATTGGTGAGGATAGGCGAAATGAATTGGTTTGTCGTGATATGAACGACTTTAGTGGATCCGCCAACCCATTGGTGAGGATAGACAAAATGAATTGGTTTGTCGTGATATGAACGACTTTAGTGGATCCGTCAACCCATTGGTGAGGATAGGCGAAATGAATTTGTTTGTCGTGATATGAACGACTTTAGTGGATCTGCCATCCCATTGGTGAGGATAGGCGAAATGAATTCTGCCAGAGGCTTTCACCATAACGGGTAGAGTAGGGATAGTTTAGCCTCGTATACCAGTTGGAGGGTTTGAGAACCAGTTTATACTCATGTACTTGTGGGAGTTTGTGAAGAAGAACTAAGGGTAGTACTTCTTCAAGTATTTGCCGTTGATAGGCATCATGATCTTGTCGCCGTTTGGCTTGACAAGGCGGTAAGCTCCATTCGAATAGACTGTTTCTATTACGAACGGACCCTCCCATTTGGACTGGAATTTACCTTTCTTCTTGGAGGTGAGAATCATTGGTCAGCGAACAGCCAGCACCATCTCTCCTTCTTTGAAGGCTCGGCGCCTGACTTTCTTGTCGAAAGCCTTAGCCATCCGGGCTTGGTAGAACTCAATGTGCTGTTGAGCTTCCAGCCGTTTGTCGTCCAACGCCTAAAGCTCGGCGAGTCGTTGTCGGTGGTTGTCTTCCACCGTCATCCCCGTTGCCAAGGCGACGCGGAGGGACGGTATCTGAATCTCTAACGGCAGTACGGCCTCACAGCCGTATACCAAAGAGTAGGGCGTATGGCCAGTTGGCGTACGAACCGTGGTGCGATATGCCCACAAGCTTTTGCCAAGTTTCTCGTTCCAGTCGCGTTTGCTGGTTGAGGTCAGCTTGGTCAAAATCTTGATGATCGTTTTGTTGAAGGCCTCTGCCAAGCCATTTGCTGATGGGTTATAGGCCGTGGAAGAGAGGTTCTGCATTCGGAACTTGTCGCAGAACCTGGTGAACGCATGGCTAACAAACTGCGTACCATTGTCATGAATGATACGTCATGGTACGCCATACCGGTAAATGATGTGGTGTTTGATGAACTTGATCACGTCGTTGGTCTTGACTTCTCTCAAGAGGACCGCTTCGACCCATTTAGAGAAGTAGTCGGTGATTGTGAGGATGAAGCGATGGCCTCTCTCCGATGGCGGGGATATTGGTCCAACTATGTCCATCCCCCATGACTCGAAAGGCCACGAAGCCTTTGTTGGGTGTAGGTCTTCAGGTGACTGATGCATATAGTTGGCGTGAATCTGGCACTCGTGGCAGCGCTTTGCGTAGGCAACGGCGTCTTGAACCATCCCAGGCCAGAAGTAGCCTGTCCTTCGCAGGCGATCCCAGAGTTTGGGTCCGGGCTGGTGAGCTCCGCCAATGCCGTTGTGGGCCTCACGTAGAGCCTCCTGTGCTTCTGCTTTCGAGAGACATCGAAGCAACAAGCCATCGTATGACCTTCGATACAACGTCTTGGTGGTCGAGTCGTAGTAGAATCTTGTAGCACGCCTCCGGACGGACTCTCGCTCTTTCGCGTCTTCGGGCAATACGCCGTAAAGGACGTAATCGATGATCGGGAGGCGCCAGTCCTCAGTACTGGGCTGATCTGAGACTTGATGGGTGGCGTTTGCTTCTGGAACGTCTTTCAGGCGAAAGAGCTTCCTGCTCGCCACTGTGACCGATTGGATCGTCCCGAATGGTTGAGCCAAGTTGGCCGCCAGGGAAGCCAAGGCATCCGCATGTGTGTTCTTGGAACGCAACACATGCTCAATGCGGAAGCTCTCAAATGATTCCACTAGCCGGACATCCACCTTGTGGAGTGGGATCAGGTCTTTGTTTCTAACCTCATATTCGCCGGTCATCTGCTTGACGATGAGCTGGGAATCGTCGTAAGCTTGGAGATGCTTTATTCCTAGCTCTTTGGCCAACTCCAGTCCGACGAGTAATGCGTTGTACTCGGCTACGTTGTTGGTACATGGCTCTATCAAAGAGAAGGCCCGAGGCAGCACGTGGTTGCGTGGAGAAGTGATGACTACCCCCACTCCAGCAACAATAGAGCCATCCGGGGCTGCGCGAGACGCGCCGTTGAAGAACATCTGCCACACATCCGGTAACGACGTTATGTTGACTTCAAGTGGCTCGTCTGGCAAGTCTTCAAACAAGTAGGTTTTTGATGCCAGTGGGTGACTGGCCATGAGATCGCATATGGCCTGTCCCTTGATTGAATTCTGTGGCATGAAGTGAATGTCGTACTGGGAGAGCAGAAGTGCCCATCTAGCTAAACGCCAATTTAGCGCCACGGGTTGCGTCATGAAGACTCGAATGGGGTTCATCCGTGAGATGACGTGGATTGTCTGGCCAACCAGGTAATGTCGCATCTTTTGGATGGCGAACACCAAGGCCAAACATTCTTTTTCGACCATTGGGTATCGTTGTTCGGCGCCTTGCAGGGTCCTACTGAGGTAGTAGATGCCTTGCTCGTGGCCGGCGTCATCGTTTTGTGCCAAGAGAGCACCCAAAGGGTGCTCCATGGCCCGAATGTAGATGAGAAACGGTTTCCCTAAAATCGGCGCAGCGAGGACTGGCGGATTTGAAAGGTAAGCCTTGATGTCCTCAAAGGCCTGCTGGCAAGGCTCGTCCCACACGAAGGAGGTGCCTTTCTTCATAAGCTTAGAGAACGGTTGACACTTGCCCGAAAGATTTGAGATAAATCTTCGGATATAGGCCAATCGTCCCTGGAGACCTCTTAATTCTTTGAGGTTCCGGGGTGGTCGAAGTTCTTGGATGGCTCGCACCTTGTCTGGATCAATTTGGATCCCTTTCGTCGTGACGACGAAGCCGAGGAACTTACCGCTAGTCATCCCTAAGAATGATTTCGTGGGGTTCATCTTGAGCTGGTGAGCCCTCATGAGCTCAAACATCGTCCTCAAATCTTGAAGGTGGTCATCCTTGTGACGACTCTTTACGACCAGATCGTCCACATAGCACTCTACCGTCTTCCGCAGGTGGTCTCGAAAGATCAAGCTCATGGCGCGTTGGTAGGTCGCGCCGGCATTCTTGAGTCCGAACGGCATGACGGTGTAGCAGTACACCCCCATAGGAGTTCTGAATGAGGTATGTTTTTCGTCCTCGGGGTGCATTTTGATTTGATTGTACCCCGAGAAACCGTCCATGAAGGACATCCTCTCAAATCCGCACGTGTTGTCAATGATGACATCTGTGATGGGCAGGGGAAATTCGTCTTTAGGGCACGCAGCGTTGAGGTCCCTAAAATCGATGCAGATGCGGATTTTGCCGTTCTTCTTCAGCACCGGAACAATGTTCGCCACCCAGTCGGGGTGCTGTTCCTCTCTGATGAAGCCGGATTTGATGAGTTTCTTTACTTCGGCTTCGATCGCCTCCATGATCTGGGGGCGAAACCGCCTTTGCTGCTGCTTAACTGGCTTGGCGTCTGGGTTGATGTTGAGGCGATGTGTAGCGACCCGCGGATCCAGGCCGGGCATGTCCTCGTAATTCCACGCGAAGACGTCAATGTACTCTCGTACGAGGGCGATGAGATCCTCCTTTTCTTGAGGAGGCAGGCTACCACTTGGAGGATTTCATCCTCGGTGGGCGGTTCTCGTTGCTCGAAGCGACTACTCCATTGGGCGTTAACATGGCGATCCCACGTCTCGTCATAGAGTGGAAGTTGTTCGTCTGTCGCCATCTCGGCGGGATCCATGGTAGCCATGTTGACTGTGAGGCTATCAAACAGATCCCTCACGCTGACATCTGAGTCCCACGCCGAGGTTGTTGACGATTGGTCCCCCGAACATGCGTAGTCGGAATCTTCGTTGACGTAGAAACACAGATCTGACGAGGAGGAGGAGTAACCTAAGCCTCTCCGAGTCCTGTTGAAGTAATTTGAGGGTTTCCCCTTAGGTACGTAGGCGGGTCGGATGACCGTCTTGCGTCCTCGGCCGTAGTTGAGGCCTTCCAAACGAGTGAGGTCGTACCCCATGTCGCTCATCATGTGTCTCGCAATTCGACTGTATTGCGAAAACTAGGGTGCTGGGTCTTCGTCTTCGGACTCGTCCCAGAGCGTGCGCAAGGGACGATCGACTCGACCGAAAATAATATCTTTTCGATATCTATTTCGGGCTGGCACAACAAATATGGCCCGCGATGAGTCAATCGGCGGCCCCCTCGCGGCGTACGACGAGCAGACCGGCATGTGCAGGGAAGGATCTCGGTAGAGTTCCGACCATAGGTCGTTGGGTTCATCGTCCTCAGACGTAGAACAGGACGACACATAAGCAAAGTTGGATTTTTCATTGACGACAATCTTTCCCGCCTGAACAGCGTTGGTTACATGATGACTCTCATAACCAATTACAATTGACTCGAAATCGTTTAAGATTAGATTGTCGCCGTACTCAGGCTCGCTGTCCGCTTCGTTGCTACTTTCCGGCTCCTCAACCGGCGGTTCGACGGAGTCTTGATACAGCAGAGAGTCGGTGAAGTAGTTTTCGACGCCTTTGAAGGGTTGTCTGTCGGCCACTACAATCTTTACACGTTCATAATCGTCAACGTACTTCAGACATTGGTGCAGAGTGGATGGGACTATTCGGTTGCCATGGATCCACGGGCGCCCTAGGAGCACGTTGTAGGAAGGCTCGGCATCGATGACATAGCAGGTCACCTCCGTCTTCATGTCGCCTATGCGGCATTTCAGGCGGATTTTGCCCAGTGGCCGCGTCCCTGTGGCGTTGAAGCCAAAAATGGTCGTGGTGGTTGAGGACAGACGCTTCGGCGGTATCCCCAAGTGCTTGATCAATTTCAGAGGCACGATGCTTAACGCGGAGCCCAGGTCGACTTGGATCTGATCCACTCTCGCCGATCCGACATATCCCGTGAAGTACAGTGGTCGATCGTGAGTCGTACTCTTGATGAGCATATCTTCAGGAGTGAAGGTGATGCACGGGACTCGTCTATCCGAGACCTGGCAACAATTCGCGCATTCCTGCTCCGCCTCTATCTCTTTCGAGAAATGGGTCGAGAATGCCTCTGAATCTGCCAACGCCTCCTGTAGGGCCTCCCGAGTAGACCTGGATAGTCTAAGGAGGTCGTACATGGTGATTCGCGCCGGGATGCTTTTCAGTTGTGCGAGCACGTTGAACCGGAAAGGTTGGCGACTTGAGCTGGGTGCATCAGGATTGGGAGGGGTCGTTGCGGCTGGCCTCGCGGAAGGTCTTGCCGTGTTCTCTATCCTCACGGGATATTCTTTGGCGAACTCCCTTCCCGCCCTCGTGGCGAAGACGTTGGCGTCCTCCTCGGAATCGGTCAAGGCGGCTACTGCTATGTCATCTGTGTCTAGGGTGGCATAGATGACGTTGCAGTGTTTTCTCTTGGCCTCCTTTGGAGGCCCTGCGGTCCACTGTTCATCGTCGAGGAGGTCTGGGTGAACCCACATTATCTTCCCCGATGGCAGGGTCTGTGGAACCAAGCCCTTCTCCCGTTGGTTGTGAGGATCGTCATTGGTGATCTTCAGAATCGCTCTGGGGATAGGAACTACCCCTGCTGGAGCTTGGACCTCCGGGAGATTTGTCCCGAAGCTCAAAGTGATCATGTTTGTGGTCACCTGCTTCTGAACCTTCTCCTTCTTCAAGACTCCCGCGTCGTAGAGAGCCTGGAGATTGTCTTTGAGGACGTAGCATTTGGTCGTGTGGTGACCAAGGAACCGGTGATAAGCACAGTAGGTTGGGTCACCAGTTTTGTCCGCCTCCTCCGGCTTCGTGGCCTCTGGCAGTTTGATTCGACCACTCTTGAGCAGAGTATCTAACGTTGCCACCACCTGGTCTTCTTTGAAGTCATACTGCCGAGGAGGGCGTTGTTCAAACTGTCTGGGTTTTGGCCTTGGGGCATTCTTTGGCGCTGGGGCAGCGTCAACATCCATAATTTCTTTCCCTCTTGTTCGAGGGGGATTCTTTGGTGCGGCTGGTTCTGCAGCTCCTTTCTTGGGCTGAGGTTCTTCGGCCTCGAGCCTCTTGATCATGTTTTCTACTTGCTCGCCTTGACGAACAAGTTCTTTCCACGTCCGGGTTTCCACCGCACCTATCTTGGATAGGATGTGGATGGATAGGTTGTTACGACACATCTCGATTAGCGTCGACTCGGAGACTTGGTCTCGACAGTGGACGGACCGATTCCGGAACCTTTTGACGAAGTCGTTGACCGACTCCGCCTTCCGTTGTTTTTCGGCCAGGAGGGTAGCCATTGATACTTCGGTGTCATCGTCGAAGAAGCGGGCTAAAAAGAGCTTTTCGACGTCGGCCCATGCTTTGATGGAGCCGGGTTCCAGCTTGCGGAACCATTCAAAGGCCACCCCCTTGAGGGTGCCTATGAATAGTCGCGTGAGAATGGCGTCGTTCTCCGTAAGGAATCCGGTTTGCGCCATGAAGTAATAGATGTGCTGCGAGGGCGAGCCTTTGCCGTCGAACTGCACCAGGCTGATCGGTTTGAACTTTGCTAGGTATGGGACCGTGTCCCACTCGATGGGGTAGGGACGGACCACCCCCAGTTTGTTCATATTTTGCTGAAGTTTCAGCGCATTGAGTTGATCTTGAAACTCGTCAAACCTCTTATCACGGGTGCCATCACCAGTATGCGACGTTCCTAGCGACGTCTTGGAGGAGTAATCAGACAGTGGGTTACTGTTATCCTCCGTTTCTATCGCCGGACGGCGTGGAGGCACCCACTCCTGATCTCCGGTCCGTCAGGGTAAGGGGCGTTGGGCTTTCTTCTTCTTCTTCTTCTTGTTCAGCAGTTGCTCCATCATCTCTCTTAGAGAGTCGATGGTCGCCTGCTGTTCCTCCAGCTTTTGGGTCATCGTCTGCTCGTGAGTGAGTTCCGTCATGTGCACCCTCGCAGGCACTTCCTGACTCGAGTGTGAGGTTTGAGATGTGGCAGCCGCCGAATGAACCTCATCCTCACCGTGGGAGGAGGGTGTTAGGGTAGAATAATCAAACCCAATGCTCACCCCCTTACGGCTACGGGTACGCTGGTATATGCCCTCTTGTCGGGATCGGGCGAATCGAGGGTTCGGCCTCATGATGGAGTCCGAATCCGAAGAGTCGGAGAGTACTCCTTTACCCCTGTCCGTCATGTTGACTGTGGCGGACGGGAGTTCTAGGTCGTCGACAGTGCGTCCTTTTTGGTGACGGCGCCTTCGGCGGGAGGTCCTCTGCCGAGAGGGTTGTCGAGAAAGTCTCTCAAACACCGAAGGTTTCGCCTTTCCCACGCACTAGCAGTCGGCGAGTACCGTGTGGATGAGTCTCTCGCAGTGGCACTGGGGACTCGCCTCTTGTATAGTGCGTTTGCAAGTTAAATGTTCTCGGAGATCCCTTGCGGGTGGTTGGTGACAACCCCCAGCATCGGAAGGATCACTTGGGTGAGTACACAAGAGGCCTTCGGATGTATCCTCTGGTGCACAATGGGTGGAATGTTGCGGCGTCGGAGTTAGGCGGTTTCGCCTTGACGGGCGAGTTTTCGCGTTTGGGCGAACTCTAGCATATAGGCGAGTGTCAGCCCTTTGTTTAAACGAGCGGGTTCGCGATGCGTCGCCTATTTCCTTACCTTTGCGCTTATCCGCCCAGATCTCATGGCGAGGCTCGCCAGCCTTCGAGGATTCGTCTTTTTGGATAGGCCCACTCACTTGGGGTGGTTTGTTCGCGTCAGGGATATGACCTGAAAAGCGAAGTCCACCTGAGCGGGTGGTCTCATCCTTCTCGGTTGGCGCCCCTGATTTGGAGGGCCTCCCGATATTGGGCGAGTCGCCCTCTTGTCTCTCGCTTCTCGGGCCTGTATGGTGGTTCAGGCCGTTATGTGAAGCGGAGGTTTGGGCTTTCAGCCCGACAAGCGTCCGCCGTTGCTGTTGGTTAGTTCTCCCAGCGGAGGGGGAACTTGCGTGAGCAGTGGCGGGGTGGCTTGTGCCGGAACGAACTGATGTCTCTTTCGGGATAGGTGCTACTGAGGGTCGTTTGGCGACCCACTTAGTAGACCTTTCCCCCCTGCTCTCGATCTGGGACTTGGCCTCGAGAGTGTTTGGGGTGGATTTCCCTATCGGGACTCCGGTAGAGCCTTCTGGCACGGGAGCTTTGGCCGTCTGAGGTCAGCTCCCGTGCATGGCTCTGTGGCGCTTGCGGGACGCTTCGCCACCGGAAGAGGAGGAAGACAAGTACTCTTCGTACTTGGCCTGATCGAACTCGATTTCTAGGGACTCCACTGTCGTCCCAACAACAACCTCGTCGAACTGAGCTACCACCATTTCGTTTGAAGAAACAGCTTCTCCCACTGTGGTCGCCATCTTCTGTAGGTGTAAATTTCTGATTTTCCCGGGAAAGGGGAGGATTTTGTTTGTATTGATAAGAAGGCTTATTACAAACTAAATCAATCTGAATTACAACAGAAGCAGAGGGAATGCCCTCTTTGTTTAGTGTGGGGACTTTGAGGTAGCTACAGGATGCTTCGCTCGGTGCTTGCGCCGAGTCTGCTTCCCTTGGACGGTTCGACCGAGGTTGTTGGAGAGCTTCAGTACTCAGTAGAAGCTCGGGGTGAAGGAGTTCGAATCCTCTAGTTCGCCGACGATCGGAGCTCGGAACGAGGAGACGGTGCTGCGGTGCAAGAGTATGCAAAGAGCTCTTCGTCAATCCTCTTTCTTTGATCCGCCTTTAGTTGATCGGTTGATCTGTTGATCTCCTGGCCGATGATGATCTCCAGATCCTTTTTTTTATCTTCTCTAAGGTTGCTGTAAGAAGCTCTTAAATGGGAGAGAGACAGTTTGGCTGCTCCTTGAATTATGGGATGTGACCATACACTGTTCAAAGACATCCTATTATCCCCCGTACAACAAACGGTTGTTTGGGGATACATGTTGTGTCACGTCGTGTAGGAGTGGGAAGGCCCCTCCTCGTACCCGTGACAGCGGTTGCCAGACACTCGAGTGGGTCTGGACATCTCGTTGAGCGCCGGTGGCTCTCCCCTTTCGCTTGGGCCGCGGTACGCTGCATTTATGTGGACGCAGATGGCTCTGGCAACTGTCCGTTCACTTGTGCGGCGAAGCACCGAGTGACCGTCCAGCGGTCCTGGGGCGTTGTGCCCTCTCTCCTCTCCTCTAGTGTCTTGGCAGAAGTTGGAGAACGGACGTTGTGTGTCTGAGCGAGCTCCAGAAGGCTTACGGCGCGTCGACGGCTTCGGCCCTCCATTCTGAAGGGTGAGGTGACCTGCATTTATGAGTATGCAGGCCGGTCCGGCGCCTGTCTCGCTCGCTTGAATTGCGAGCGGACGTCGGACGGACTTGGGACACTGTTCCCCTTTCCTGTCGCATCGTGGGAAGCAGGGAAGGCTTGTCCCTAGAAACCTGGTTTTAGGCTTACGTAGGCAGACGTGGCTCCCTGCAAGTGGCTTCGGCGTACGAGGGCGGATTTGAGTACCTCCCTTGTGGGCGGATTTAATTAGTGAAGGCGGATTCGCCTTGCTGGCGGATCCATGCGATTTGGCGTATGCGGCCAACGTGGGGTGTTCGTGTGCCAGCGAATCCGCTTAGTGGCCTAAGAGGAGGTGGTCCTGTTCCGTGGGCGAATTCATTCGTTAATCCACCGCGGTAGTTTTTA
This sequence comes from Asparagus kiusianus, assembly GCA_022839385.1. Lineage (NCBI taxonomy): Eukaryota > Viridiplantae > Streptophyta > Magnoliopsida > Asparagales > Asparagaceae > Asparagus > Asparagus kiusianus. The sequence goes on along the minus strand of BQKN01057796.1, from coordinate 21,503 downwards.
CCGTCTACACTCATCCTTCTTCACATAGATTTGAGTGGTCGATTTCGATGGACCGCTTCCAGAATTATCTTTATCGGGAGGAGGATCAGCAAAGATTGTTTCATCTTCCTTATCATCATCCACAGCTATGCGCACAGGTATAACGTTACGCTGACTGGACTCTGCCTTCTGGCTTGATTCTGGTTGGTGTTGCTGAGCTTGCAAGTCTCGCATCTGCTGCATCGTCAGCTCTATCTCTGTCTTGATCTCAGCTCTGATTTCCTCGCGTTGTTTGGCTAACGCCTCTTGCAGAATCTGAGCTAATTGATCTGGTGTGATGGCGAATGATTCTCTCGCTTGGCCAACACTGGACGCTGTGTCGTCTGAAGCGATAGCAGAACAAGTATCTGACAACTCTTCTTCTGACGATAAACCTTCGTGCATTCTTTTGTTGTCTCGGCGTCGGTTGGCCCTTCGTTGCAACCGCGCCATTCTTTGAGAAAGACCCCGTTCAACTCTTCCTTCTGAAGAGAAATCAGGGTCAGGGTTAACTAAATGCTGTTTTCCTCTGTCGGTCATATTAATGGTGACCTCAGGGAATTCATCTTGCCGCACTGCAGGTTTCTTATGGTTGAAACGTCTCACTTTAGATTTTGACGCTTCGGTCGACAGTCTCTGAAATACGGAAACTCGTTTTGGGGCTTGTGAGCAACCACATTCCGTCAACACCGCTTTAATGAGTCTCTCACATGCGCAATGAGACTCATCTTCTCGGACAATTCTCTTTCTCGAGTTATTGTTTTGATAGTACAGTTCATCACTACCGTGATTTGAGCAACCTATCTTTGGTTTGTGAACCTTGTTAACATGCACAGGACGACTAGTCGTCGCTTCTGGGCGATCCAAGGTTAAATTTTTAAACACACCCCCTTGCGGGTGTGGAGTCTTCATGGGTCCTAGACGAGAATGAACTGATACTCTCTCATTTTGGACCTGAGCAATTCTGACAGGAGGGTGTTTACGACCCCCTGTATAGGAAACCACTAAGGGTTTATTTGCTAGATCTGATTTTTCTCTGACTGGGGCTTTGCCTCGATCGTCAACCGAGGGACCAAGGTGATCCGCCATGGTGATTTTGAACTTGGATAAATCTGGGCTAACCCAGGGCTTCGTTGGTGATGCAGTAGACGGGCCCGGAACAGATGTTTGCGGCGCCTTCGGCATCTAAACCTTACGGTTCTTTGGTGGCTTTTTAGACACCAACTCTTTCTTGATTCCTTGTGCTTGTTGGCGAAGAGTGCGAGCACGAGCGGCTTTCACCTTTCGCCTCTGTATCCGTTCCTTCAGGGTTGAACTGGCTCTTTTGACGAGGGTCTATTCCTCCGTCATGAGCTTGGCAGAAATATGATCATTTTACCTTTGAGGCAACTAAGCCACCTTCTGGTTTCTCGACTTTAGGTCCGTGTAGTAATGGACCCCGTCGGTCTGTTGCATGGCCTTAGCCAATTGTCGAGCACGGCGCTGACGCTATCTCTGACGAGCTCTCTTTGTCAGCATCGGTGAGCAATTGATCAATGACTCCTTAATTGGTACGGAGTCGCTTGGAGCAGAAATGTTACGGACAGGTTCCTTAACAACGATCGGGAGAGAATCTTCACCTGCGGCCTTCATTGGCCCTACAGACTTGAAAGTTTTCTTGGAGGATGAAATCCTCTTGCTTTTGCGGGGCGAGGAGGATTTTGAGGATGAGGATGACATGTATTCCTCAAATTTCGCTTGATCGAATTCGTACTCGATCTCTTCGCTGACGACGATCTTTATCGGCTGCGACACGGCGGCCTCGGCAGCAAGGCCGCTGGCTCCCACTGTGGTCGCCAGTTTGTTTTCGTCAAAAGTTTGTTTTGTTGTTGAATTCATTGTCTCTTCAGTCGATTACAATAAAATTCAAAGAAATAATCTTTTTATAAGACTTCTTTACACAACAAAGTGAAGATTACAACTTTTGAGAAAATAACACAACAGCTGTTTATCAACTATTGCTTTTTGTGGGACTTTGCCTGTGCCGGGAACGCTTTGGTTCGTGGACCACCGAATCATAGATCGTGAAGAGGGGGCTTATGATTCTGACTTCGTTTATCAAAGTGAGAATTTGAAACGATATCTTATCAAAGTAAGATAGTCGTTCTTCTTGAAATCAAGTCAAAGATCGAATGTCAAGGAATGGCTCTGAATTGAAGAACTCTGCTCTCTATGCTCTGAAAATGCTCTCTCCTCAGCTCGATCCCCGTCAGAAGTGACCCTAAGGGGGTATTTATAGCCTCTCGGGTCTGTAACTGCAAAACTTAACAAAACAGCAAGTTAGGCTGGCGAGACAGTGTTTACTGTCTCGCAAAACGAATATTCCTGGCAGTTTTCGCTGTAACTGTCTCCCCACGTTTCAAACTCCGTTATTTTGGCAGTTATTCACGTGATTTTCGCCCACGTTGTTTCCCACGTCCCTTGGCAGTTAATGGACACGTGTAGGGCAGTTATCGAGGTGGTTTTTTGACCATTTTAACAGTGTCTCGCTGGCGAGACAGCAAAGACTGTCTCGCTGGCGAGACAGCAAAGACTGTCTCGCTGACGAGACAGTTCATGTCTTTTAGTTTTGAGTGATTTTCTCTATGTTCGAATATCTATTAGCATTTTTTGACGCCTACAATTCAGTTTTCATTTCTCTACTTAGAGGCATACTAGAGTACTATGACAGTGCAACAGAGTGTATTTTCTCTACTCGAACAATCAAATCTATAAGGTTGGTATGATTTGATTTATTTGTACGTAAAACTCTTTATTTGATTGTTTTTATATGTTTCCTTGAATAGGAGTTATAACATTTGCTTTCAAGGTTAGATCGACATTATTGTTGCTGAAGAGTAGCTTTTAGCTATGATTGATCGGGATTATTGTTGCTGGAGATTGTAGTTTCTGTGTATTTCACTCTGGGGGATCTCGTGTTGAGTTAAATTAGAAGAAATTTTGTGTTAGGATGTTGCTGGTTATCTCCTTTTGTGATAGTTATTGTCTCCTTCACTCTAAGAATGAATTTTTTGACTCAAATTTGGAGATGGGTCAGTTAAATTTTTTGTAAACTGTAATTGCATTTTAATCTTATTTTCAGAGCTCTTGCAACGAGTATATTTCGTTTCAAAAAGATGATGCTTGATGGGTTTTAGCTATTTTGTTGTAAACTTGTGTATATTCTCTTTATTTACTTGTGTTAAATTCTTTGTTGCTAGTTCTTAGTTTAGATTATTCATGTGTCTAAAGAGCTGCATCGATGTGGGCTCCTAAAAATAAATCAAACTGAGTCTGTTGGGGATTCGAAACAATCAAATCGAACCATTGCCCTTCCGGACCTTGTGTTAAAAGTAGGAAAGTAGGAAAATTCACCTCAAATAAAAATCAAAAACTTGCAGAAATAATAAAGGAGACGAAGACACAGATTTAACGAGGTTCGGCAATGTGCCAACGTCCTCGGGAGCCACACCATACAATTTTTTTGATTAATTAAAGAAGAAATACAAGCTCTCAAACTAGGGTTTTATCTCTCTGAGATTTTCTCTTTTTCTGCTATTAAAAACTCTCTTTTTTCGTGTACATCTAAGCCCTAAAAACATTTAGGTATATATAGAGTCCTGAAAGAAATAGAATCCAAAACAGTTTAGGAAACTATTTGACTGCGTCGCGGTCGACCGTGATGGTCGACCGCGCAGGTATCACGGTCAACCGTGACGGTTGACCGAACCACTTTCCCAAGAGCAGAAAACATTATAGTATTAGCACGGTCGACTACCACGGTCGACCGAACTGATTCCCGAGACCAAAAATCCCTATAGGGTTGGCGCGGTCGACCACGACGGTCGACCGCCTTCAGCTCTAGCCTTTTGTCAACTTCTGTGCACGTTCGCGGTCGACCGTGCAGGCCTCCTCCTATTTTTCTCGATTTTCTCCCTCGTTTTATTTCCAGCTTCGGCTTTAACTTTGGGTCTACACTTTACACTAACAATCTCTCACTTGGAGACCAAAGTGCCATCAGCGAGTTTACCCAAACTCTCCCCTTCTTCGCATATATCTTCTCCTCCCCGGAAAAAAAATCCTTTCTTCAATCAACAATATCCCGACGATCTCGCCAATCCTCATAATGTGGCTCCGCCTTCGTCTTCTACTCATGAAGGCCAACTGAAGTTGCGCACAACTCCAGTTTCTCAATGGTGACTGCCTTCGTCAACATGTCCGTTGGATTTTGATTCCCCAAAATCTTCATTAAGTGTAACTTTTCGTCTTCAACTAGCGAGCGTATAAAATGATATTTGACATCGATGTGCTTCGTTCTGGCATGATATACTGGATTCTTGACAAGATGTATAGCGCTCTGACTATCACAATAAAGAACTCCTCTCCCTTGCTTCAGATCCAACTCTTCCAAGCACACGTTCAACGAGATCATTTCTTTGCTTGTTTTGGTCACCGCGATATACTCAGCCTCGGTTGTAGATAAAGTCACAATCTTCTGCAGACGTGAGACCCAACTCACTGCTGTCAACGCAAAGGTATAAACATACCCCGTGGTGCTTCGTCTCGTATCATGATCACCGGCGAAGTCCGTATCCACGTATCCCTGTAGTACCAGCTCCTTCCTCCTGAAACATAGTGGCTTGTTCATTGTCTCTCTCAAGTACCGCAATATCCACTTCACGGCCTCCTAATGTTGTTTCCATGGATTGTTAGCAAACCTACTCATAACTCCCACTGCATGGGCGATGTCCGGCCTCGTGCAAACCATCGCGTACATGAGACTCCCAATGGCCGAAGAATATGACACTCTGCTCATATGCTCTCTATCTGCATCGGTCTTAGGTGATTGATCCTCAGATAGCTTGAACTGACTTCCAAGGGACGTGCTAACAACTTTAGCATTCTGCATGTTAAACCTTTGAAATACCTTCTCAATGTATTTAGCTTGGCTCAATCTCAACGTCCCTTCAGCTTCATCCCTACTGATTCGCATCCCTAGAATCTGTTTTGCTGCACCCAGATCATTCATTGCAAACTCCTTTGCTAGCTGCTTCTTCAAACTGTTTATATCTTCTAAACACGGTACTGCTATCAACATGTCATCAACATATAATAATAAGATAATAAAGCTGGACTCGAACCTTTTGAAATAACAGCAATGATCCGAATTATATCTTCTGTAGCCATTGTTTTGCATGAAGTTATCAAACTTCTTGTACTACTGTCTCGAAGCCTGTTTCAAACCATATAAGCTCTTCTTGAGCTTGCACACCATCTCTTCCTTTCATTCTTCAATGAAGCCAACAGGCTGCTTCATGTAGATTTCTTCATCCAATTCACATGAAAAATGCAGTCTTCATATCTAACTGCTCAAGAAAGAGGTCTTCTGTAGCTACCAAACTCAACACCACTCTGATGGTTGTGAGCTTCACAACAGGGGAAAATATCTTCGTGTAGTCCACTCCTTCCCGTTATTGAAACCCCTTCACTACTAATATGGCCTTGAATCTCTTACTTTCATCATTCTCCTGCTTGACCCGGTAGACCCATTTGTTGTGTAAGGCCTTCTTCTATGTAGGTAGATGGGCTAACTCCCATGTCTCATTAGTGAGTAGAGAATTTATCTCCTCTTGCATCGCATGCTCCCGCTGCTGAGATTCACTCACTTGCATTGCCTCTTCATAGCACTCCGGTTCACAGCTATCTGTCAATAATAAGTAATCAAAAGATAAAAGATATCTGGGATTTGGTTTGGGTACCCTGGATGACCTCCTAAGATCCACGCCCTGGGTAGTTTCTTCTGCACCTGGAGGCTCCTCCGTTCTTTGGTCAGCACAAACATCATCACCCCTATATGGAAGTTCCTCTAAATCCATGTACTCGGATCCACCTACATCCGAAGTGCTTCTCCCACTGCTTTAGCTATCCCTGGTATTTTTTCTATTCTTGTACATCACCTCCTCATTGAATATCACGTCCCTGCTTCTGATAATTTTCCTATTCTTCTCATCCCAAAGACGATACCCGAACTCATCAATATCGTATCCAATGAATGTGCACTTCTGTGACTTAGCTTCTAGCTTGTCCCTGACATGGTCACTGATATGAACATAAGCCACACAACCAAATACCCATAAGTGTGAGAGATTTATCTTCTTTCCACTCCAAACCTCCTCTGGAATCCCAAAATCTAATAGAACTGTTGGCCCATGATTAATAAGCTAAGTTGCCGTATGCACCGTATCCATCCAAAATATCTTAGGCAGACCTGCATGTAATCACATACTCTTGGCATGCTCCGTCAAGGTTCTATTCATCCTCTCTGCAATGTCGTTCTGCTGCGGTGTCCCTAGAGTAGTCCTCTCTAAATGAATACCATTTGTAGCACAGAACCTCTTGAACTTCTCCAGCTCGTATTCTTCACCATTGTCTGATCTCAGACACTTCACCTTCAGATCTGTCTTGTTCTCCACCATGGCCTTCCACTTCTTGAAGACTCCGAACACCTCTGACTTGTACTTCATAAAGTAGACCAACACCTTCCTCGAGTGATCGTCGATGAAGGTGACATAATATCTTGAACCGCCAAAAGAAGACACACCGGCTGGACCCCATACATCTGTATGAATCAGCTCTAGCTTCTGAGTCTTAGGTGGCCTTCCACTCTTTTGGAAACTAACCCTCTTTTGCTTCCCAAAGATGCAATCTTCACAAACTCCGACTTCCACAGAGTCGATCTCGGTTAGCTTTCCCTGAGAATGTAAGATCTTCATCCCCTTTTCGCTCATGTTCCCTAGCCTGTTATGCCACAGATCTGTACTCTCTTTGCCAACTGCAATTGTGAGGGTGTCACTCGTATATAAGGTGAGGTAGAGAGTTCCTAGTCTGTTGCCTCGAGCAACAATCATCGTACCATTGGAGATTCTCCACAAATCCCCTGTGAATGTCGAAACATAGCCTTCTGCTCCAAGCTGTCCCACGGAAATAAGATTCCTCTTCAGCTTCGTCACGTGTCTCATGTTCTTCAATGTCCACTTAGAGCACTTCATCTGAATCTGCACTTCACCCTTTCTAACAATATTACAAGGCTCGTTATTCCCCAAATAAACTTTTTCAAAGTTCCCTGCTACATAATTCTGGAGAAGCTTCTCGTTAGCAGTGGCGTGGAAAGAGGCTCCTGAGTCGATGACCCAAGAATCTGAGTCGCTATCCATAGCAAGGATCAAGGCATCATGCATGATATGAGCCTCCTGCTCACCCGTATTCTTCTTTGGACTCTTGTAGACTGAAGACATATGACCCTCCTGACCGTAGTTCCAACATTTCCCTTTAATAGGCCTAACCTTCGAGTTCGACCTCTTCTTTACTGATTTCGACCGATTCTTGTTCTGGTTTCCTTTCTTTTGGCTTCTGCCTCTCTGCTCGAAACTTAGAGCTGAACCTAAACCTTTTGATTCGGACGATTTTCTTCTAACCTCCTCGGATAGAATCATGCTAACAACCTCATTCAGCTTCAACTTCTCTTTCCCCGTCGAATTGCTGATTGCCATCACACAACCTGCCTAACTATCCGACAACTGCGATAGTAAGAGTAGGGCCTACACTTCGTCATCAAACGTGATGTCTACGGAGATAAGTTGATCAGCAATCATGTTGAACTCGCTGAGGTACATCGTGAAGGACCGCCTTTCTGCCATCTTGAGGTTGAAAAGAGTCTTGACGAGATGCACCTTGTTTGCTACCGACGGTTGCTCGTACATCTTCGCAAGCGCTTCCATAAGCCCCACCATCGTCTTCTCCTTCAATATGTTGTGGGCTACTGATTTGGCGAGCGACAACTGGATTTGCCCTAAAACCTTCCTATCCAGTATCTCCCAATCACCATTTGACTCCTCTTTCTTCTGTCCCTTATCCTTGCTGTAACGTCCCGCCCCGGAATCCCGGAGTCGGTACGCTATTAGATCTGATGGACTGGCCTCACAAACCACCACATGTCTTTTCAGCATGTTTTGTCCTCACTCACATGCTCCCTGGAAAACTTCTCAGGGGGTCACCCATCCTAGAATTTCTCCAGGCCAAGCACGCTTAACTTTGGAGTTTCTAAGAGTTAGGTTCCTGAAAAGAAGATGCATCTTGGTGATATGAGTATTCTAATCAAATCTATCAATACTAATCACATCACCCACTCAAGGGTTGGGGTATTACATACTGTTTTCGTCAAAAGTTGCCTTCATCATTGATTTCATTAAAACTTTAAGCGTTACAAATGAATTCAAATAACAAAGAATTAAAAATTACAACTTTCTTGAAAATAAACACAAGATCCGTTCGTCGTCTCTTGCTTGCGTGGGTCTTTGGCCTGTGACGGGGATGTCAATATCCGTGGACTACCTGGCAATCAGATCCGATCCAGAAAAATCGGGCAGAGTTTCGTCGACCCGCGAGGAGATCTAGAAACTTGAAGCGCCTATCTCGGATAAAGCGAGATATTTGCTCTTCTTAGGATTACCGACGAGGGGTAATGCTAAGGAACGGGTGCGGGTGATGAAGATCTGATGAAGAACTCTCTGGTGTTGAAGTGCTCGTTCACTCCTCACTCCAGCAGGGCTTCGCCAATTCTCTCCAAAAATCCAGATCCTCCAAAAGTGAGGCCTAAGGCTACTATTTATAGGCATGAGGGCGTAAATCAGCGTTGGGACACCCCTGGGGTGTCTAGGAAAAGCCTAGACGCCCTTGGGGTGTCTAGGAAAAGCCTAGACGCCCTTGGGGTGTCTAGGCAAAGCCTAGACGCCCTTGGGGTGTCTAGTTCAGCCTGAGACGCTCCGTTACACTTGTTTGATTGTTTCCACCGTAAATTCTTCGTCCGAACTCGGATTTGAATGATTCCAAGTGCGTTGGAAGCCTGACGAAGAGTTCTATCCACTCCAATGGTTGGATTATCTGTAGAATGAACGAGACACGAAAGGCGTTGTTCTATTTGTAAACATCGCGGGGCTCTCGACTAGCCCGTGCCTTCGTTATTCCGAAATTCTGTCAGCTCACGTAGTTCGTCGATTCATTTCAAGTATTCTCCGACGTCAATGGAACTCCTGTGAACCAGATAGTAACGTTCATTGTCGTTTCTTAACACTGAGCTGTTCGTGGAGACCTATAGGCAATTTTCGATGCCTACAGATACCCCCTCCAAAGCGTTTCGTACTCGTTTCTTTTATAGAAGAGGCTGGAATACTTTGGATGTGATTGGTCCAACCTTCAGTCAGCGTAAAGGACCTGTAGTTAGCTTCAACTCTTGGCTCCTTCGATTTTCGGTCTATTCGATGCTTTGACGAACAACCGAAGTTCTTCCGGCGCTGCGTTTATCGCCTGGCCGTCGTCGGAGTCTCGAGTTTACCACCAGTGAGTTGAGTTTGGCTCGTGTTATTGAGTTGACTTTGAACTGACTATCTTTGTCACGTCGTGCTGACTTAGGATTTCAGATCGCCGTATGTTGACTTTTTGTCGCAACGCGTTGACTGGTGTTGACCTTGGATTACGCGTTGACCGGCATTGGTCCTAGGGTTTCGAACGTCAAATGTTGACTTTCTGTCGCAACGCGTTGACTGGCGTTGACCTAGGGTTACGCGTTGACCGGCGTTG
>BQKN01057796.1:0-11821 GCA_022839385.1 Asparagus kiusianus | reverse complement strand
AACGCGTTGACTGGCGTTGACCTAGGGTTACGCGTTGACCGGCGTTGACCCTAGGGTTTCGAATCGTCAAACGTTGACTTTTGGTCGCAACGTGTTGACTGGCGTTGACCTAGGGTTACGCGTTGACCGGCATTGACCCTAGGGTTTCGAATTGTCAAACGTTAACTTTTGGTCGCAACGCATTGACTGGCGTTGACCTAGAGTTACGCGTTGACCGGCGTTGACCCTAGGGTTACGCATCGTCGAATGTTGACTTGTGTGGATTTCGTCGACATATCCAACAATCGGCGAAAAATCGGCAAATTCGGGGTCCGAAAGGGGTTCGGGGGGTCAAAATTGACCTAAGACGCCCCGGGGGTGTCTCAACAAAACCGAGACACCCTTGGGGTGTCTCGGTTTTGCCGAGACACCCCTTGGGGTGTCTTGGCCAAAACCGTGGTCCCCCTCTCTTTTTTTGGCTTTTTCTTCATTTTTCTTTTGTTTCCCCCTCTTTCCACGATTCAAAAAGATTCCCTTCTTTTCAAACCCTTTCTTCTTCTACCTCCAAACACCATTGTTCCTCTCCTTCAAGAACTCCAAACCCTCAAAATTTCGGATTTTGTATGCTCCTCTCTTGGCCGAAAATTCCTCTCCTCTCAAGCTAGGGTTCACCTTTCATCTCCAAGCTCAAAGAAAGCCTCTTGATTTGGTAAGTTCCCCATCAAAACTCTCTCCTCTTTTTTTTTTTTTTTTGAAAAGATTATAGCTTTATGTTTGTAATGGGAGTGTCACATGAATTCATATGCAAAGATCACAACTTTTTGTTCTCATGATTCAAAAGATAGGCTCTTTGATGATGGGTTGTGTATGCACAAAGCTTTGGGGGGTTTTATGCAAAATTTGCAATAGGGCCGAAATTTTGGGGGACTTTTATGCAAAAGTGGACTGAAATTTGTAGGGGTTTTTATGCAAAGTGGACTGAAATTTGTAGGTTTGGATTTTAGACCCACTTGGCCACAACTTTGAGGGGTGTTTGATGCAAAAAGACCACACATTATTGAGGGTTTTATGTGCAAATATGGGGCCGAAATCTTTTGGGGGCTTATTTGCAAAGTTGGTCGGAGGATTGAGGCGGTGCTCATGTAACAAAGGACTGAAATTAGGATTTGGATTACATGTCCATTTGATCGAAAATATGAGGGGTGCTTTATGCAAGAGGACCAAAAGTCGTTGAGGGGTTTATTTGCAAAGTTACCCATAAATGTTTTAGAGGGGCTTATTTGCAAAAAGGGCAGAAAATTCAAGGCTGGAATCCAAGAAGTTTAGACCACAAAACCACGATCAAAATTTTGAGAAGGATATGTGGGCGTTAAACTGAAATTTGTGAAGGGGTCTATATGCAAAATTGGCTAAATTCTACAAAAGGGCTTATTTGCAAAATTAACCAAAATTGTGGGGTACCGGGGGTGCTATATGATCAGATATGATGACCATGACCCAATTCGAGCGTGTCCTTGACCCGAATTTAGCCTTGAACACGAGGGGTATTTTGGGTATTTCACCAAAATTCACCGTGAAAAATGATAATTATTGTTTCGCATGCACGAAATTTGTAGGTTTAATTAGACTTCAACTATAAAATCCTATTTATTCATAGGACTTAAGTTTAAGTTCTTAATTTCCCTTTTAAATTTCGTGTATTCATATTGTACCTGACTTACTGCTTTTCATTGCAGATTTTCGATGTCTCCACGTCGATCTCGACTTCGTAGGAGTCGTTCCCATTCGCAGCACAGCGAGGAAGAGGTTCCCGCGGCATCTTCTTCAGCGGCCTCTTTCTTTGGGGGTGAGAATTTATATTTTCTGTATCCCTGATTGACCCCTTCGCGGGTCATGAAGGAAGAACCGACACCCTTCTTCACGGGGGTTAAGGTTTCGGACTTGTTTTGCTCAGCCAATTCAAGTCTTCGGATGTATTGGGGCGATCTCGTGTCGTCTTACACCTTATAGGTCGGTGTGTGTTATCACGCTATCTACGTGATGATGCATACCGTCCTCCTGGTGTAGGACACTCGAAATCGTCTCTCCAATCATCCCGTGAATAATCTTATCTCACTTTTTATGAGATGGATTTTCCGACTCTATCCTTGTGTTTTGTTGCAGTCGAGTTTCCCGCGGGCAGCCTTCCTCCTCATGCCAATACTGGTTGTAGCCGGGAGGTCTTCTCTTCAGCTTCCATCAGGCAGGCCGAGGAGTCCGTTACTCTTATTGCAGAAGACCTGGCTGGATTAAAGCGTTCTCGTGAACAGACGCTCGAGAAGCTGGGATCTACACAGGAGAGATTGATGAAGCTGAAGAATGAAACCGCGAAGATCTTAAGCAGTTGAGCTAGTCTGCAGGCAGAACTTGAGCAGGCTTTCTAGTTTAAAGTCCCATGTTCTTAGCCGTCAGTTGCCTTCGGGCTAACGAGCTTTTTATTGTATGCTTTTGACTTGATCTATTACTAGAGACTCCGCATTTGTTTCTTTCATGATATTTCTTTATTTACTTTGAACCCAGCAATGACAGGATTTTTGGCAAACCCCCAGCCCTCAACGGGTTTGATATGCCTTTACCGATTACCGTTTGAATCGGGCTAGCATGCGGATTATCTAGATCCGTTCCACATGTAACGTTGTGCTAAGAGAATTGCTTTTTTTAGACTTAATGCTATGACTTTGAATACATAGACTTCACCATTTCTTATAGGGAAAAGGTACCCCGCACCGCGTATTAGGCGATGACTTATCCCTTCTTAGGCTTCGGAATAAAATTCCCCAGGCTTAGACCCTGGTGTCTTTTTCAATCGGCGAAAGACTAAACCGGCAATGCGTGTTAGGCATAGACTTTGGGATTTTTGGCAAACCCCCAGCCATCAACGGGTTTGACGTGCTCTTACCGATTACCGTTTGAATCGGGCTTACATGCGGATTGTTCTAAGTCCGTTCTGCATGTGACGTTGCGCTAAAGGAATGAATTCCCTTAGACTTGATGCTACGATATCGAATACGTAGACTTCGCCATTTCTTACGGGAACATGGCATCCGGCAACGCGTATTAGGCGTTGACTCATCCCTACTTAGGATTCGGGATAAAAGTCCCCAGACTAGAATTCTGGTGTCTTCTTCAATCGGTGAAAGACTAAACCGGCAACGCGTGTTAGGAGTTGACTTATCCCTACTTAGGATTCGGGATAAAATTCCTCGTACGTGTGAAGCACGGATTATGGTGTTATTAATAACAACCTGCCACAATGTCGAATATGTGGGCTTTTGTCCTTTTTACGGTCAAGGACTAACCGGCAACGCGTGTTAGGCGCTGACTTATCCCTACTTAGGATTCGGGATAAAATTCCCCACGCGTGTAAGGCGTGGATTTTGAGGGTCGAAAAGGTGGTGTCTTTTCTTAGGGCAAAGACGAACCCGATGCAGGAGAGGAAGAATTTTATATTCTATCTCCCAAAGCTGAAGAGGAAGAATTTTATATTCTATCTTCAGATGCAAAGGAGACTCGGGGTGGGATCTCCACCCCCAGAATCCAGAAAGGTGGAACTAGAAGTGGGATCTCCACTCCAAGAATCGAAAAGATTCGAGCAACCCTAACTTTTATAGGTTTGATTGCTCAAATTAAAAGTGGACCTCTCGTTCATGGAAGGAATCAAGAGGGGAATCTGGCTTTGGCCCTAACTTTTATAGGTTTGACCAAGGGAGCATTGGGAATGGGAGGTTTGAGACGATCTTACTTTTTATAGGTTTGATCGCTTGATTTGTGGGCCTCTCGTTCATTGAAGGAATCGAGAGGGGATTTTCGGTTGTGGTCCTAACTATAGGAAGGTTTGACCAAGTGACAGGTGAGAGTGAGAGTACAAATTACAACGGGAGTGTTGACTCATACGAATCACATTGGGGGTTTAGTGCTTATCACCTAATTTGTAATGATTAGGTTATCCCTAAGAAAATTACATATAGTATTCTTCCGGAAACTTCCTATTACATGAGTCATCCACCCCCAGCTTCCTCGCGAAACTGGGTTTATTATTGCATTTGGTTGCATGATCAGGTTATCCTTAAGAATATTACGTATAAAATTCTCTAGGAACTTCCCGTGAAAGAAAGGAAATAGTTTAGACTCATATACCTATTGGAGTGTCAGGAAGCAGTTTAACCTCTTATACCGGTCGGAGGATTGAGAAGCAGTTTATACTCGTATACTCTTCGGAGTGTAGGAAGGAGCAGTTTATACTCTTATACTTGTCGGAGTGTCACCGTTCTCAATTGGCTTACCCTAGCGTTATGACGCCGGCTTCAACCAAGGTTTGGATGCTGTTCTTTAAAGTAAAGCACACCTTGGTGGGATGAAGGATCCTCCTGTGGTATGCGCAGTACTTTGGATCCGTAGTATTTTTAGCTTCCTCCTGATTCGTGATGGGCGGGAGCTTGATTTTGTTGTTTTCGAGAAGAGACTCGAAGATGGCGGGAACGTCTTCATCCTTGAACGAGTACTCTTTCTGGGCCTTTTGATCCGAAGTCTTCTGCTGTCTTCGGGACTGCTGTTTTGATGTTTGATCAACAGCTGCTGCAGGTGCCTTGCCCCTATCAGGAGAGGCGAAGTTCGAGTTCGGAGATTTAGCCATCGGTTGGCTCCTCTCGGCCTTCTTCCTTTTGAGGAATCGCTCGGCTTGCTCTCCTCGGGCCTTCACATCCTTCCATGTCTTGAGCGGCTCTACTCCCATAACATCCAAGATGTTAATGGACAAATTGTTATGACAAGTTTGCAAGATGAATTCCTCCGTGATGGGATCCTTGCAGTTCATTGCCTGATTGCGGAAGCGTTTGATGAAGGTATCCACCGACTCTCCGTTTTTTTGTTTCTCATCGAAGAGTGTCCTGATCGACACTTCGGCATCATCATCGAAGAAATGAGTGAGGAACATGCTCTCTAAGTCCTCCTAGCTGTTGATGCTTCCAAATTTAAGACGCCGATACCAATCGAAGGCAGGCTCGCGAAGGGTGCCGACGAATGACCGAACCATCAAAGCTTCGTTGCCAGAGATTACCCCCAAGTGGGACTTGAAATAGATCAGATGCTGAGTGGGGGAACCCTTCCCTTCGAACGGCGTGAAGTTGATCAGGTTGAACTTTGCCGGATACGGGATCGAGTCCCACTCTTTTGGGTACGGGCATGGTATGCCGGACCTCTTCACTTCTTGAGCATTCATCAACGCGTTGATTTTGCTCTCCAAGTCCTTCATTTTCTTATTCTCACTCGTATCTGTCTTCGAGCGGCTTCGGGGAGAGGTAACGTGGTCCTCCCTCGCGTTATCATCCGAGGGACCGCCTCTGTTACTGTTATTGACAGGAGGGATATTGACATTACCCTCTTCCCGTTCATTCTCATCTTGATTCGGATTATTGCGACGACTGGGTTCTCCTTGGTGAACTGTCAGTGCCGCGATTTGCTGGTCATGCATTTCTCTCATCTGCTGCATGGCCAGCTCCATCTCGAACTTGAAAGTTTCCTTCTGCTTGTTCAGGGCATCTTCAAGCATCTTGGTCACTTGTTCGGCGCTGATCATAAGCGATTCATAAGGTTGTCCCACACTAGAAGCCGTGTCATCGGACGCCATAGCCGAGCCAGAATCAGAATCAGCATCTGACACCTCCTCTTCCAAAGGAAGTCCCTTTTGCATCCTTTGGTAATTCTTTCGCGTATTGATCCCTGACCGCAACCGAGTCATACGCCGGGATACATCGGCAAACTGATCTGGGTTTAAGTGTTGCGTCGATTTCCTTCTGCCGGTCATATTGACGGACACTTCTGGAAATTCATCATCTTGGCGAATGGGCTTCCTCCTTTGAAAATGCCTTGGTTTGGCCTCGGACGCCCTGGTAGAGATTCTCTCAAAGACCGAGACTCTTTTTGGGGTTATAGAACAGCAGCATTCAGATAATACTGCTTTGATTATGTTGGCACACAGACAATGAGGCTCCGTGTCTCGAACATTTCTTTTCCGGGATTTATTCGCACCCCCAGCCCTATAGTACAGGTCATTAGTTTGATAACTGGAGCAATCCATAGAGTGTTGGCACGCCTTCCCAGGTGTAACATCGTCATCAGACAAATATGTTTCCCTCCGGGAACGCAACGCTTTATTTGCGTCTCTAAGAGTCACTCGTTCACTTTTACGCCTTTGAGAGCGTGAAAGTCCAACGGGCTCTTGAACTTCGACTCGCAATCCAATGCGGTCGGTAATAGGGGCTTTCCCTTTGTTAGTACGACCCCCAGTCTTGACTGTTGTTTGGGGACTTTTCAACGGTCCCAGTCGCTCCTTGACGGGTGCTTTACCTCGATCTTCAGGATCGGGGCGACCCTTCAAAGGACCCCTGGATTTAGTGAGATCCATGTTCTTTCCTGACTCCGTCGGAGGTGCAGGTACAGGGGAAACGGGATCTGGGTTTGAAGTAGGCTGGACGATAACTCCGCCCACTTTTGTCTTAAGTGCTGGTTTTGTCTTTGGCACCCAAACTTGTTTGCGCTTAGGCGGCTTCTCCACTGCTTCTCCCCTCTACATTTCTTTCGCTTTCTGCAAAAGGGCTCGGGCATGTGCGAACAATGCTCGACGCTTCTTGATTCGCTCCTCGAGGGTGGAGCGGGTCCTCTTGACACGAACCCATTCGTTCGTTTCTGTCTTGGAGGAGGAGTTGGTTGTTCGCCGTTGTTGTTCCCGGCGCTGCCTGGATTTTAGATCCACATTATAGCGGATCCCGTCCATCGGCTCCAAAGCCTTGGCCAGCTGACGAGCAAGGCGTTGACGCCGTCTTTGGCGTGCTCTCTTTGACAATGCTGGAGCGTCTTCAGTAGCCCTCTTCTCGGCGGAGGAGAAGTCCGGATCTGCGGTCTCGACCACGTTGGACGACGCGGGGACGTCGCGTGGTGCGGGTGCAGCGGCGGCAATGGGATCTTGGATCTTCGAGCCAAAGGTCCCGCGAACATTTCTGGAAGAGGATGCCTTCCTGCGCCTGTTCGGAGAGGCGGATCTGGAGGAGGAGGAAGAGAGGTACTCTTAAAACTTCTGCTGATCGAACTCATATTCGATCTCTTCATTCACCCGGATCTTGAATGCCGGTTGCGTCACGACAGCCCCGGCAGCGAGGCTGTTGGCTCCCACTGTGGTCGCCAGCTTGTTTTCGTCAAAAGTTGCCTTCATCATTGATTTCATTAAAACTTTAAGCGTTACAAATGAATTCAAATAACAAAGAATTAAAAATTATAACTTTCTTGAAAATAAACACAAGATCCGTTCGTCGTCTCTTGCTTGCGTGGGTCTTTGGCCTGTGACGGGGACGTCGATATCCGTGGACTACCTGGCAATCAGATCCGATCCAGAAAAATCGGGCAGAGTTTCGTCGATCCGCGAGGAGATCTAGAAACTTGAAGCGCCTATCTCGGATAAAGCGAGATATTTACTCTTCTTAGGATTACCGACGTGGGGTAATGCTAAGGAACGGGTGCGGGTGATGAAGATCTGATGAAGAACTCTCTGGTGTTGAAGTGCTCGTTCACTCCTCACTCCAGCAGGGCTTCGCCAATTCTCTCCAAAAATCCAGATCCTCCAAAAGTGAGGCCTAAGGCTACTATTTATAGGCATGGGGCGTAAATCAGCGTTGGGACACCCCTGGGGTGTCTAGGCAAAGCCTAGACGCCCTTGGGGTGTCTAGTTTAGCCTGAGACGCTCCGTTACACTTGTTTGATTGTTTCTGCCGTAAATTCTTCGTCCGAACTCGGATTTGAATGATTCCAAGTGCGTTGGAAGCCTGACGAAGAGTTCTATCCACTCCAATGGTTGGGTTATCTGTAGAATGAATGAGACACGAAAGGCGTTGTTCCATTTGTAAACATCGCGGGGCTCTCGACTAGCCCGTGCCTTCGTTATTCCGAAATTCTGTCAGCTCACGTAGTTCGTCGATTCACTTCAAGCGTTCACCGACGTCAATGGAACTCCTGTGAACCAGATAGTAACGTTCATTGTCGTTTCTTAACACTGAGCTGTTCGTGGAGACCTATAGGTATCGATGCCTACACATACTCCCCCACTTAAACTCACAACGTCCTCGTTGTGCCAAATCATATTATCCAAGACCGTACCATCTGTGTGAGATTCTAGAGGTGGCTCCTACGGCCTCAAGAGGTGGTTCCCGCCCTTTCGACGTAGCACTTTGCGCCGCATAGCACTTAGCTCTCACAATTCCGATTGGCTTTGCTCTGATACCATTTGTAACGCCTCACCCCGGAATCCCGGAGTCGGTACGTTATTAGATCTGATGGACTGGCCTCATAAACCACCACATGTCTTTTCAGCATGTTTTGTCCTCACTCACATGCTCCCTGGAAAACTTCCCAGGGGGTCACCCATCCTAGAATTTCTCCAGGCCAAGCACGCTTAACTTTGGAGTTTCTAAGAGTTAGGTTCCCTAAAAGAAGATGCATCTTGGTGATATGAGTATTCCAATCAAATCTATCAATACTAATCACATCACCCTCTCAAGGGTTGGGGTATTACACTTGCCCATCAACGGACGATAAAAGTCCTTCTGGTATAGATAGTCCTCCATCTGCGACTTCCAATAGGCGAAGTATGAGCCGTCAAACTTCTCGATCTTAGATTTGATTTTCTCTGTCATTGCTTTCACACAAATTGCTGAACGAAACTCTGATACCAGTTGTTGGGGATTCGAAACAATCAAATCGAACCATTACCCTTCCGGACCTTGTGTTGAAAGTAGGAAAGTAGGAAAATTCACCTCAAATAAAGATCAAAAACTTGCAGAAATAAAAAAGGAGACGAACACACAGATTTAACGAGGTTCGGTAACGTGCCTACGTCCTCGGAAGCCACACCACACAATTCTTTTGATTAATTGAAGAAGAAATACAAGCCCTCAAACTAGGGTTTTATCTCTCTGAGATTCTCTATTTTTCTGCTGTCAAAAACTCTCTTTTTTCGTGTACATCCAAGCCCTAAAAACATTTAGGTATATATTGTAAAACCCCGATAATTTATGAATAATATAATTAATGTGTGATAAATTATGATATGTGGATATTTAGTATGATAAATATCATTTAATGGTATATGAGTATAATACCATGTGATTTGAGTATGAACTAGTTCATACATGAGAGAGAAAAGAGTTGAAACATGCACAAATGGTCAAACATATAGAAACTAGAAATGTCCGGTCCGGTCGACCGCCACGGTCGACCGCGATACCCGCAGTCTGTTTTTCTCCTGTTTTGAGTTGGTTTCGGATTTCTAAACCCATATCCGTTTTCCTCTGATATATATATGAGTTTTTCATATTTTTCTCAGTTTTCCTAAGAACCCTAACAGCCACCAAAACCACCCAAACCCTAGTTTGATTTCTTGGAGAAGATTGGAGGCTTTCAAGTTGGGTTTTTGTTGATTCTTGGCTTTTGGAGTGGAGATCTCCTTCGACGTTGCTTCTAACACGTTTTTCTACAACCCCAGGCGAGTATCATCTCTGCTAATCCCCCTCCTAGTTTTCAAAACATTTTTTAGAGTTTTAAACATGTTTTGTAGAGCCTAAATGACTAGTTTATGAATAAAGTCAACTTCTTTTGTATTATATGTAAAGAGACTAGGTCTTTCTATGCTAAAAAGATTGAGAATGATTTTTACAGAAGTATTTAAGACCTGAAGATGATTTTAAAACATGGTTAATCTAAAGAAAGGAGTTTGATTCGTTTTTTTGAGCTTTTATGCATGTTTTTAGGGTTTTGAATACAAATCTAATGCATAAAATCATGTTTATAGTTGTTGAGTTATTTTCAGATGTTCATATCTGCTGTGACATGTTTGCATACAAGTTTCATGAAGATTTAATCATGTTTGAATCACAAAAACACGACGTGGACATGACATACACGAAATAATTGAGAATCTGTAATTAGGGTTCACGGTCGACCGCCACGATCGACCGCGTACAGGACAGAGACTTGGGTAGTCTCTGGAGCCCGTCGCAGTCGACCGCCACGGTCGACCGCCAGTCTGTTTGGCTGTGCATGTTTATATGGTTTGGTTTTGGTTTGTCGAGCAGATTTCTCGACCTTATGATGATAGACTATGATATTAGTGATTGTTAAACACCTGGGATGATGGTGAACTTCAGATGTGGTCACGCACACCGAGATTTTGTGCATGTATGCTAGATTGTGTTAGATTGACACACTTTCGATATGAGTTAATTTGATAAACACATATGAATAATATTGTTCTATACGTATCCGGAAATAGGGAGATGAAACCTATTTGTCACAGAAGGATTGAGTAAGAACATTACAAAAGTATCGTTATTACACGTATCCGGAATAGGGAGATAATAAAACCTATTACCGCTGAGCGATTGAGTAAGAGCATTATGAGAGTATCGCTATACCACAAGATGATGCACACATAGATAATTGATCAATTGTAAGCTTTACTTTCATGATAGATTGCCTGCGAGTAGGGTATTTCCTTTGAGATTTTGATACACCCGTTATGAACGGCAGATATTTTTTGTTTTAGCAATTGTTGATATCCTCTTATGTTAGAGCAGATCACTCGGTCGTAGTTTGAGATGAGATGATTATTCTTTATGTTGGAGATTGGGGTTTTTATCATTGGTAATTTGTTTTTCATTCATAGAGAGTTATATGAATGATTTGATATATGTATGTACTGACTGTATTTTCTATATACTCCTACCCCTTTCCCTGGGGAGAGGTAGTGATGATCTTGCTAGCGCTTTGACGCTCGTTGTTTCCCCTCTTTCAGGTAGCGAGTCCGGCGCACGGAGAGTCGTAGGTTGATGGGACATCTTAGTTGTCTGTTTAGCTATTTATTATATTTTGTAGTTATTGCAGAACTCCACATGTAGTTGATTATTTTCAGACTCTAGATTAGTATTTTATTTTATAGAGTTGAGAGCTATTGTGAGACTTGGTTTATTTGACTCATTGTATTTGAGATTCAGTTCAGACTCAGTGAAATATCTACTTCATTCCAGTTTGGCTCATTATTAATATTTCTTATGCTTCTTCTGTGTATATTTTCAGTGTTGTTCGATTTTGATTATTTACCTGTCTGTACCTTCATCTATTTATTATTTCCACTAGAGAGATAGTGATTGTGATGGTGAAACATGTCGTAGCATGGAGTTGGTGCTTGGCAGGTTTGACAATCCGGGTTTCACCTTGGACTGTAGCATTGTGTGAACCCTGGGGCGTCACATATATAGAGTCCTGAAAGAAACAGAATCCAAAATAGTTTAGGAAACAGTTTGACTGTGTCGTGGTCGACCGTGGCGGTCGACCGTGCAGGTATCGCGGTCGACCGCGGCGGTCGACCGAACCACTTTCCCGAGAAAAGAAAACATTACAGTGTTGGCGCGGTCGACCGCCACGGTCGACCGAACTGATTCCCGAGACCAAAAATCCCTACAAGGTTGGCGCGGTCGACCGTCGCGGTCGGCCGTCTTCAGCTCCAGTCTTTTGTCAGCTTCTGTACACATTCGCGGTCGACCGCCACGGTCGACCATGCAGGCCTCCTCCTGTTTTTCTCGATTTTCTCCCTCGTTTTGATTCCGGCTTCGGCTTCAACTTTGGGTCTAGACTAATAGAGTCATGTAAAGAATAATTATTACATGTTTTATGTTCACTTGCGTGCAGCATCAGAAGACATCACATGTTTTTGTAGAGTGTCCTGGTGATGTATAGCTACTGCTACCTACCCTTTGATTGT
>BQKN01057789.1:0-17024 GCA_022839385.1 Asparagus kiusianus | reverse complement strand
TCTTAGATCCCGAGATTAGAGCGAGCGTTTCCTTGGTGAAACGATCCCTCTCGGCTACTATCTCCTTGGTGGGATAGTACCCGTTATACCACGTAGATCTGTTCAGATCGAGATTGCGCGGTGGTCCACGGTACTCAACCCCGGCACAGGCGAAGAACCCCACAAAGCGAGGGACCGTAAAACAGGAAACTCGTGATTTGTTCAAGGAAAGTTGTAATTTTCATTTCTTTATTTTGATTTTGTTGTAAACCGGATCTTATAAAAAGACCGGATCTCTTTGTAAACGCATAAAGTTGTTGTCAAAGTTGTAACAGAATCATCAATGAAGAATAACGCAATTTCCCGCTCGAACAAGATCGAGAAGAGTTACAATTCGACGACACTTCCGACAACTGATGGAAACTCTATTCAACAGTCTTCACAATCTACAGTGAAAGTTATAATCTGACGACTTTCACACTCCACAATAGCCAAAGCGAGGATTACTGAACGACGGTCCTTGCAACACCTTACAGAAGAAGTTACAAGTCAACTAGCTCCTTCTAAAATGCGGAAGTCATCCCCGCGTTACAATTCTGGAAGCGCAGGTGACCCCCGCGTTTCCAAGTCACAAATCAAACGTGAGCGACCCTCACGTTCGTAGGGGTTCAACCCAAATCGACCCCCGCGTTTCCAAGCAAGCAACAAGCCAAAACGCGAGTGACCCTCGCGTTCATCACTGATCAGCCAACACCCAACCTCACGTCTCAATCCTAAGACATGAAGTTGGGTTCTGAACGCCAGATTGGGCGTTTGACTTGTTCAAACATAAGTCGAACGGTTTCAGAACTGTTTTTCCACGATCTGAGGAAATCACGCCCATGTAGGAGCGGATTTAGAGGGCAGTTACAACCTCTTATCCCCCTATAAAATCTCAACAAACTCAACTGAGTTAGAGGCTGGCTCTTGGAGGATCGGATTAGGGGATAATCAGATCAGGCGGAGATCCTAAGGATCTCAACCACCCAGCTTTGGCGGTTCAGCAACAGCAGCAGCAAAATCCTTAAAGATAGGATTTTTGAATCAATATCAGAAGATCAAATCTGAGAGGATTCTTCAACAACAGAATAACAGCTTAATCATTAACCGAATTTTCGGTTCTAACAACTCTATTAACAGAGTTCTAACTTGTTCAGAGTTCTTAAAAACTCGTTAAAGAGTTATTCATAACCTTTTCCACAGAAGTTCATCGTTCCCACGAGATAGGACAGTCAGATCGTCAACGGAGAGCAAATTCGACGCGAGCAATCGAATGAGGCATTCCATCGCTACCGAGAAGAACCCAGTTTTAAACAAAGGAGAGAATCAAATTTGTTCTCTTCTCTTTTGTAATCAAGTTGTAATCGAAATCAAAGAAATACAAGTCGAATTTTCTTTTGTTTTCTTCATTGTAATTTTTCCACATACAAAAGATGGCGACTCCGTTGGGGACTAGCTTTTCTGACGAAGAAGTGGTGGCGCAGTCCGACATCCACCTCATAGGAACGACTGTAGAAACTCTCGTCGTGGAGTTTGATCAAGCTAAATATGAGGAAGCTTTGTCCTCTGGATCGTTTAGCCCCAAGGCTAAGCGTGGTGTCCGCAAGATCTCCAAGGAGGTCGATTCTATTGTTGAAACCCCGAAGAAAGCCCTCTCCTTCGGCCAGGAACTCAAACTAGCTCTGCTAGTTGAAAATCCCACCTCCGCGTCAGCTGGACATACTTCGGGCCACAAACGGCCTCTGGAGGAGACGAGTTCCATAAGCGTCAACGACGCTGCGGCTAAGGCTTTGAAACAAGCCAAGAAGAATGCCGCTCGCAGACGGAGAAGATCCATACGACGAGCGCACTTGCGTGAAAGCCGAATGCTGGCACAATGCGAGAATCGCGTTCCTGAAGCTTCACCCGAACCTAGCGTTCCCAAAACAGAACGCTCACTTCGTGGCAATGAGCCCAACTACGAGCCTCGGCTAATTCAGCTGAAATGCGACCCTGAGTGGCGCGTTGTCTCTTCAAAACGCAGCCCTCAGAAGGGAGCTGCCAAAAATAAACGCGACCTTCACGTGCGCGTTCAAACAGAACATGATTCTGTTCCACCAACTAAACGCGACCCTCAGGGGAGCGTTCAACCAAAACATGACCCTCAGAGGTCTGTTTCATCATTCAAACGTAGGCCTCGGCCTAGCGTTTACAAATCCCAAAGCGACCCTCGCGTTATTCTTCGAGAACGCGACCCTCGCGTTTCTCCTCAAAAACGCGACCACCAAGAGGTTCGCCAGGTTCAGAAGAGTCAACGTGGTTTCAAAATCCACGTTCGACAAGAACCAATCTCACACACCCAAGGGTAGGGGGTTCCATCTCCACCTCTAAGCCCAGGGAAAAGTTCCTCCCAAGTTCCTGATTTGCGGGAATTATTGTCAAGAGGAAAACCAGCGCAGCAAGCAGCTCATTCATGTCAATGTGAGAGGCTTATATCGGCAGTCCTGTCAGAATGCCATTGTTGCGCATCCACACCTCGGCAATCCGTGTTCGACAGGTTAACAAACTTCGTCAGGCCTGCCAAACGACAACGCCGATACAAAAAGAAGGCAGATGAATCTGAGTACCCTCAGGTCACTATCAATATGATTGGTCGAGGGAAAGCATCGCAACCTGATTCCGAAGAATCGCAAAGTAGTCATTCCCCCACTGTTCGGGAAAGGTGCGAAGAGTTTGAAGGGGTGTACCAACACACCCGAACTCGTACAGGAGCTATTCGCGCGGTTAACTACCAGAGGTTAGCCAAGGGGATCGCTTCTAACGAGGAGCATTCGGCAATAGCCGAATCCCAATCTTCCAGTTATGTTGTAGCTCGTGAAGTCTCTGTTTATACAACATGGAATCATGAAGACTTAGCTAAGAGAGTTGACGAACATCATGTCATGCTCCAAGCGCAACAGGAGACACTTCTCCAAGTGAAGGATATGTTAGCCCAACTCCTAGCTGAAAAAGGCCAAAAACCTGAATCTTCCCGGAGGACGACTTCCAAAGGGAAACAAAAAACGACTGAACATTCGGATCGTGAAACTCACGACCTGGAATCCTCCTCTGAAAACGAGAAGGAGACAGAAAGAGAATTGCACCCGCAGTCCACCAAAGTGGACGAATTGGAGGCTCGCCTCAATGCAATTGCTAACAGGAGCGAGCTCCATGAAGAAGGAGTGATACGGCCTTATCCTGCAGAGTGGGATACAGCCCCTTACCCACCAAAGTTTAAGGCCCCTACCTTGCAACCGTTTGATGGCACAGGATCGCCGAACCAGCACATTTACTACTTCAAATCCCAGACCGGAGATGTTGTAGCAAATGACGCCATCTTGACCCGCTTATTCATCGGCACTCTTAAAGGAGTTGCCTTTGAATGGTTTATGAAGTTGCCTGCTGGCTCTATTCAGAAATGGATAGACTTGGAAAGGCTATTCTTGGCCAGGTTTTTTGAGGATGACATGGAGGTCTCGGTCCCGACTCTTCTCGCCACCAAACAGAAGAAGGAAGAGTCCATCAAGGCCTATGTGGAGAGGTTTCGCAGCATAGCATTGCGATGCCCCTCAGGTATGACCCAATCAACCTTAGTTGAAACTTACAGGCACAACCTGCAGACTCAGCTCCTTGCCCAGATGGGGGTAGCGGAGTGTCGCTCCTGGAGACAGCTGGTGTCGTAAGGAGAACAAGCTGAAGAGATCGTGGCACGAGTTAAAGCTGAAGAAGAGACACAACCCAAGCCGCAGCAGCAACGCAATCAGCAAAATGCCCAGCGGTCTAAGGGAAAAGAGACTTTAGCAGCCGACTACACGCGAGTACCACCGCCCAATAAGCAAGGCAAGGCGCCAAATCAACAGAGAGCGCCCAAGCAGTATTCGTTCAAAGAGGAGCATGTGGATACCTTATTCCAATTGCTTCGAAAGAACAACAAGCTGCAGTTACCTGAAATTAGGAAGCCGGATGAAGTAGGGAAAGTGGATGACCCTAACTATTGTCGTTATCACAGATTCCTTGGGCATCCTACCAAAAAATGCTATGTCTTCAAAGACATCTTGCAGAATTTGGTAAATGCTAATGTGCTCACCTTGAAGCCAGAACAGAAGACCGTGTCTACCAACTTGATAGCGGTCCAATTCGGCGACTTCCCACCGGTGACCACTACAAATGGCGTCGTTCCCATTCATAAAGGAAAGATGCACCTAAAGAACATTGACTTGCATAGTCAGAAGGACAGGGGGTTGGTACCCCTCATAACCCCAAAAGGAGAAATCATGTGGGTCCACCCGGACCTGCTAAGAGATCAACAATGGACGAACACCTCGTCCAAAAAGAAAGGAGGCAAGGCTAAGTCTTCCAACATGATTAGCCCCTCCATTACTGAAAATGATGACCACCTCAAACCTCTCACCGATTCAGAAGAAGAGAGGATTATCCTGGCAGCATACCCGGGGGACAACCCTGGCACTCGGTCAGGAAAAGCCTACTTGAGGGATTACGGCCAGAATGCCCAAGAGGTGGAAGAACAGCCCCAAGACGCTGAGGGTTCTGTGCCGAAGAAGCCGGTTGACAAAGGAAAACAAAAGGAGCTCCGGTTCAATAAAAATCTTCACCAAGAATCCGGAGAGTCGAGCGCTCCCTTCCAATTCAACGTCATGGCGCAACTGGCCAACATACCGGCCAGGATTACCTTATATGAGCTCCTGAGGTTATCCAAAACTACCAAGGAAGCTCTGATCGAAGCATTGAAAAATACAGAGAGCTTCATCACACAAGTTGC
This sequence comes from Asparagus kiusianus, assembly GCA_022839385.1. Lineage (NCBI taxonomy): Eukaryota > Viridiplantae > Streptophyta > Magnoliopsida > Asparagales > Asparagaceae > Asparagus > Asparagus kiusianus. The sequence goes on along the minus strand of BQKN01057789.1, from coordinate 12,208 downwards.
CCCAATCCCTGAAGCCTCTGAAGATCAGCCTTGCCTGCAATGTCTGCAAGCGGCAAGAAGCCTACCCTGCATATCCTTCACTCAGGAAGATATGCAGGTCAAACACCAACACGACAGACCGTTATACTACACGGGGTATATCGGATCCTCCGAAATCAGTCGTGTCCAAGTAGATCCGGGCTCAGCACTCAGCATTGTGCCTTACAGGGTCATGCAGGTCTTAGGAATCCCTATACATCAGCTGAACACAACTCAGACAACCATCTTCGGGTTCAACGCAAACAGTACTCGGCCCCTGGGGAAGATCAAACTCAGGTGTTAAATCGGAGACCTTAAGTCCGAAGTGACTTGCTACATCATAGATGCGGACACGTCCTACAATCTCTTGTTAGGACGACCATGGATACATGCAAATCGCATTGTCCCATCTACTCTGCATCAGGTCATGAAGTATGCCAACGACGAGGGGGAAGTTCGAACTCTAATTGCAGAAAAATACCCCTTCCGAGGAGTCGAGAATTTCCACACCGACTCTGTCTTCTACCTGGAATCCCAGGAGAAAGAAGATGTAGACAGCGGTAACGAAGCTGACATTGAACCAGATCCTGAGGAAGATTGTCCTTGGGAATTAAACTTTGATGTAATGGGTCCAAGTGAGAGTGATAATAATGTACCGAGTGGGGGCGAGTGGTGCATTAATGAAGATTTTATTTTGGCGTACTTGTCTGATGTTCCTTCTAAAAATAAACAAATAGTGAATAATCCTAATGCAGGTACCAACCCATGGCACGTATTGTGTGCAGAGGCATCACTCACATTGCCAATCGAGTCATCTTTCGTTTCAGATGAAGAAATAGAAGATGCACAGAAAGCTTTCTTCAAAGTCCCATCCAAAAAGAAAGGGCGGAAGCCGATCTGTTTCGAGAAGGTCAAACCCATACAACTCAAACGAGAAAGTTCGGAGGAAGATGATGGAGTTCCTCAATTCTATTATCACGAACCTAACTCTCTCCGGTTAATGAAATAAATGGGGTATGACTTTGACGAAAAGTAGGGTCTAAACTTCGAGAAGGGAAGGCGAACACCAATCCGAATGTCTCTAACCCCCGAAGGGAAACCCCCGGATTACTACCAAAAGACTAGAAGGGGTTTACGATTTGTCACACCTCTCGCTGTCTCAGAGAATGAAATAAGTAATTATCTACGTCGGGACCACTCATCCGGAACATCTGCATACGAGTCTGATGTCAGTGTCGGACCTTTCTTTAGAAATCTGACCGTGAATATGGTTTCAACTAGTCACCCAGATGAAGACGCAGGGGCGATGAAGAACTAATTGAATCAACCAATGATCCTTGGATCAAACACCTCAACATCTTGTGGGATATGCGGTTTGAACAACGCGAACCACCTACTGAGGACAAAGTGATCCAGATCAACATGGGAGATGAATCCAACCCCAAGCCTATCTTTATAGCCGAAGACTTATCATCATCCAAAAAATAGGACCTTATATCTCTCATCCGAGAATATATAGATGTCTTTGCTTGGAATTATGAAGACATGCCTGGTCTTGACCCAAAAGTGGCCACGCATCGTCTCAATATCGATCCGGATGCAAAACCCGTTAAACAACAACAACGTAGGTTTCGTCCGGAAATCATGCAATCAATCGAGTCTAAAGTGAAAAAGCTTATAGACTCAGGTTTTGTCAGGGAAGAACAACACCCAGACTGGGTAGCCAATATTGTTCCAGTTCCCAAGAAAAACGGTAAGGTTCGTATATGTATCGACTTCCGCGACCTTAACGCAGCTTGTCCGAAAGACGAATTCCCGCTTCCTATCACGGATGTTATGATCGATAACACCTGCGGATATGAAAGAATGTCTTTCATGGACGGATTCTCCGGGTATAATCAAATCAAGATGTATCCGGAAGATGAGAAGCATACTGCATTCAGAACACCGCTGGGGGTGTATTGCTACACAGTGATGCCCTTTGGCCTGAAAAACGCAGGTGCAACTTATCAACGTGCAATGAACGCTATCTTCCATGAACATCTGCGTAAGAAGATAGAGTGCTACGTCGACGACATAGCGGTGAAAAGTCAAAGTAAGGATGATCATCTTGCAGACTTGAAGACAATGTTCGAAATCATGCGGACCCATCAGCTGAAGATGAACCCTACAAAATCATTTCTCGGAGTATCAAGTGGAAAATTCCTGGGATTTATTGTCACGTCCAAGGGAATTTCTCTAGATCCAGAGAAGGTGCGCGCCATCCAAGACATGCCGCCGTCAAAGAATCTCAAAGAGCTCAGAGGTCTGCAGGGCAGATTAGCCTACATCCGAAGGTTCATATCTAACCTCTCGGGGCGCTGCCAACCTTTCTCAAAGCTTATGAAGAAAGGAGTATCCTTTGTTTGGGATGGGGGATGCCAAAAAGCGTTCGAGGAGATCAAGAAATATCTCACCTAGCCACTTGTTCTCGTGGCCCCTATATCAGGAAAACCATTCCTGTTATATGTGAGGGCTATGGATCATTCTCTAGGAGCATTATTGGCCCAGAACGATGATCAAGGCCAAGAGCAAGCCATTTATTATCTAAGCAGAACCATGATGGGGGCCGAACACCGGTATAATCCGGTCGAAAAAGAATGTCTTGCTTTGGTATTCGCGGTTCAAAAGATGCGACATTACCTAGTCGGACAAACAATTCATGTCATCTCTAAGGTGAATCCCTGAGAGTCTTGATGACGAAACCGTCATCCCTAAACTGCCGGCTTGTAAAGTGGGCCATACTCTTATCACAATATGACATGCAATTCATGCCCCAAAAAGCAGTCAAGGGTCAAGCATTGGCAGACTTCTTAGCCGATCACCCGGTGCCAGGGACATCTAAGCTCTATGAAGAATTGCCCGACGAAATCGCCGAAGCTTGTATTGCTCAAGAATCTACACAAGTATGGAAACTATTCTTCGACGGTGCATCTAGAGCAAACCCTCATGGAGCAATTACTGCGAGAGTAGGAGTGGTGTTCGTCTCTCCTAACGGTCACATAATCCCAAGAGGATTTTTCCTAATCGAACCTTGCACTAACAATGTAGCTAAGTATAATGCTTTGTTACTAGGGATGCAACTTGCTGAAGAACTTAATATTCGGCATCTTGAGGCTTATGGTGACTCTCAGCTCATTGTAAATCAAGTCCGAGGGGAATACGAAGTACGTCATGAGGATTTGATCCCGTACTACTTTGCAGTGCTGAAGCAGGCTAAGAAGTTCGAGGGATTCTTTATTGAATACATCCCACGGGCCCAAAACGCTTACGCTGATGCTTTGGCTTCATTGGCAACTTCGCTGGCATTACCGCCAGGTACCGAAATGACGATCCCCGTCGCAGGGCGTGAACTATACTGCTCTAAGATTCCTACGGAGGGAGATCCAGACAAGACGATGACGGAAGAAGTTTGTACAACCTCTATAGAATTCGAGTCTAGAGATTGGCGATTTCCATATATTGACTATGTCCTATACGGAATTTTGCCCGATGATCCTAAGGAAGCGGCCGCCATCAAACGAAAGGCCCTCCGATTCTATTACGATGCAGTCTCTCAGACTCTGTATCGTAAATCCCATGACGGGGTTTTGCTTCGATGTCTTTCTCGAAAGGAAGCAAGAGAAGCTATTAAAGAAGCTCACGACAGAATGTGCGGAGCCCATTAACCCGGAACTAAATTAGGAGATCGCCTCCGTAGAATTGGCTATTACTGGCCAAAGATGTTCTCAGACGTGGTTGACTACGCTAAACGTTGTCACGCGTGCCAAATTCATGGGGATTTCATCCACCAAGCACCTGGGAATTTACATCCCACATCTGCATCCTGGCCATTTGAAGAATGGGGCATGGATATCGTCGGACCGATTTCCCCTCCGACGTCCAAGGGACACCGGTTCATCCTAGCCGTAACCGACTATTTCTCTAAATAGGCGGAGGCTATCCCGTTGAAAGAAGTCAAGACTTTGAATGTGATCAAGTTCATCAAGCATCACGTCGTTTACTGTTTTGGAGTCCCGAGGCGAATAGTTCACGACAACGGGACACAGTTCGTCAGCTTTGGGTTTCAGAGATTTTGTGACAAATTCAGAATCCAAAGTATCGCATCTACAGCATATTATCCGCCAGCAAATAGTCTTGCAGAAGCTTTCAACAAAACTATAGTGAAGCTTCTCAAAAAGTTTGTTTCTAAGAGTCGGCGCGATTGGGATGAAAGACTCGGTGAATGTCTATGGGCTTACCGTACGATGGTGAGGACCCCTACGCGAGCTACACCATTCTCTTTGATATATGGCTGTGAAGCTGTATTACCACTCGAGATCCAGATCCCTTCTCTGAGTGTCGCAATCACAACTAGACTAACAGAAGAGGAGAAATATCAGTGGCGTCTGCAAGAACTTGAAGCCCTAGACGACAAGCGACTTCAAGCTCAACAGCAAATTGAATTATATCAAGCTCGTATTTCTAAAGCCTACAACAAAAAGGTTAAAGAGCGGGTCTTCAAGAAAGGCGATTTGGTTTTGGCCAACAGACGACCCATAGTGATGACACACAAAACCAAAGGGAAGTTCAATCCTAAATGGGAGGGGCCCTTCGTAATAGAATTAGTTTATTCGAATGGAGCCTATCGCCTTATCAATCAAAAAGGAGACAGACTCATAATGCCAATCAATGGGAAATTCCTAAAGAGATACTTCCCGTGAATCATGTAGCCCCCTAAACCCCAGCTAAATCAAGCTAGGGGTTGCTAATTTATAGTGTAATTCTATTTGTATTTCGTCATGTTAACACTACACCTCTGACGATTGAAATTTTCTGGAATTATTCCAAGTAATAATAAAGAGAATTTTGTTTTCATATTGAGTTAACACTATATTTACAGCAGTCGCATTACTTTTCATTGTCTTGAATCATACTTCAACAAAAAAGATGATGAAAACCAAAATGAAATCATTTCCATCCAATACTGTTAATTTGAATACAAAGGTGAAAACAATTGAAAGGAAAATGATACAAATCTATTCCTCCACCAAAAGCGGTGCACATTCTAAGCATCGGGACTCATCAGTCTAAAAGACTTGAGTTTAGATTTCAGCACTGATATATTCTCCTCGCGAGCCTTTCTGATTTCTTCAGTAATCTTGCTCTTAAGCTCCTCTTCATTAGGTGTTTCTTCTACAAGTTCTCTCTCGCCGAAGCTTGTCGGCAGCGACAATTTCATCGCAATAGCATTTGAAGAGTCCGTCGCAGTAATCAGATAACCCTTTTAAAATTTTTGTACCATCAGCTAGCTGAGGGTTTATTTGAGGAATTTCAACACCAGCGCGAGCAAGTTCTGCTGCGGTATCCCGGAGACCCACAGCGAGATTGCCCATATCCTCCTGTACCCGGATATGTTCCCCACGCAGGTGAGCAAGATGAGGTTCTGTTTCGGATAAACTCCTCCGAAGAGCCTCTTGCTATTGTGCCTTCAGAGCCTTGGCCTCAGAAAGAGCCCGATCCACTTCTGGCCCTATGTCGTCGTGTTGCAGCATGGAAAGGAACTCCAGTTCATATTCCAAGATAATGATGCTCTCACGACAGTTCTCGGTCCATATCTTATCGCCCTGATTCCTAATCTTGGATAGACATTCCAGCAAGTGAGGTTCGAAAACCTTGAAGCTCACACCCCCGAGGCTAACAGCGTCGACAGTCATTTGCATCCAACGCTCTAGTTGTTCGATGAGATCTCTCAAAGTTTCCGAGCTTGGGGGTGGAGCAGTCAGATAAACAAAACAACTCGCATAATCAGCGCGAGTAGGGGTGTGCGTGGCTTCAGATAATAATTTTTTGACCATATCTGACGCTGAGCCTGAGAAAGTCGCTTCCTGCCCACCGCTTGTCGTTCCTAGACTTGGAGGGGCAACTGGAAGCGTAATATCCTCTCTGTTTTCAGGAGATGCAGCACGTGCTGATCGTATCGCGTCTCCCATCAACTTGGCCTTCTTTGAATTTTTGGCTATGACAGTCAGTCGTTTACGCACCCTCCTGTCATACTCGCCTTGCTCAGCAGCAGAAAGAGCCTTCTTACCCGATCTCAGAAGACGAGGTTCAGGAATAGGCGCTTCTGGAATTGGCTTTTCTTCGGGAGAGTCAGCAATCGGTGTTCCCTCTTCAATCCCCATAGGAATTTCTTCCTTAGGAGGTTCGATGGTGGACAAATTCCTAGGAGCTTCAACGGCTCCAGTTGTTTCTTGTTCGCAGGATAGATATTCTTCTACCCCCGGCAAACGAGTGCTGGAAGAACGACTCCTCGAACGATACAATGCCCGAATTTCACTTATACATGAAGTATAAATATCATACCCCGGGACTTGGGAAACTTCTTCAAACCAGTTGCGGAAATCGGCAACAGTGGAGCAGCCAGGCGGCGAATTAGGTAAAGTGAATTACGCATGGGTTCCCCCGGCGGAAAAGAAATACCATGCATGAGCTCCTTCATATAAATTCCTAATCTGAGCTAACGCCGGGTTAGGATTGCCAACATAGAGTTGGTCATATCCAAACTATCTGGCGAACCGAGAAGGCATGTAGGGCTCGATGATGCACTTCACCCGCAAACGGTAGACCAGGTAGCCTAACCTGATCATAAGAAGCCAGTTGAATGTGCCTTCTTCCAAAGAAGACGAGCCCTCAAAAAGCAAGTCCATGAAGCGGGCATCCTTCACGTCAGCTCCGTCAAAATTAGGAGCGTAGCAGAAAACCCGGTAATTGTCTTCCCGGGATAGGAGTTGTCGAGCCCTGACTATGTAAGAATAAGTCCATGTGGCCGACTCCAATCTCTGTACAAAAGGAATATAAGCATCATCGCCCTCGTATACTCCTGTCATCAGTGAGGGGTAGTGCAACACGAACCAGGCCACTAGATATGTGTACGGCATTAGTATACGTGGTTGAGGAGCTTTCATAGCTTTCTTCTTAGTGGCTTTGATTTCGGAAGCACTGAGAAGTTCTGAGATCAACATTCTCAGGCCATTCTGCATACAGCCGACCATAGCAGTGAGGAGACTCACAGGTCTTCCATGCGCTAATAAGGTAGCTGGGTACACCACCTCAGCTAATATAGCCTCAGTTGGTTTTGACGGTATCATGCACCGCTTCAACCAAATCATGAAGAAGCCTGCAAGAAGAGCCGTGTCAGAGATAGGAACTGTGGATTGGTGGTGGAAACTTTCAAATTCGACACCCGCCTCAAAATCACCCTCTGCATGCTCTGTCTTATAGGCAGCACTGGAAGCTTTAATTCGAGCTTTGGCATCCTTACGAGAGATAACTGCAACACGAGATACAGCTACATCTTTCTGGTTTAAATTCTGAAAGAGGTATTCCGCCCACGTGGTATGCATAATGCCCTCTCCACGCATCCCAAAGACTTGAGCACATATGTGGAAGTGGCACATCAACTCCCAGAAAGTAGCATAAATTTCTGGGTGCGCCAACCTCAGTCGGGAAAGCTCTTCGGTAGTGGGGATGAACTCCTCGTAGGGTGTTTTTCCAAGCGGCAACCCCGACACTGCCTGCATCTCATGAAGAACAAAACCAAACTCTCCTGTAGGTGTGAAAAATGTGCAGCTGTCCGGATTATATTTCTCCAACATAGCGAAGAAATTGTGGAAACTCTGCACAACTCCCCGTCGAACAGCTAATACAGGAATTGTGAGACCCGATTGAGCGAGCGATTCCTTAAGCTCCTCAAGAACAAAGTCAACCATACTGGTCCACCAACCTCCTTCTCTAGAACAGACCCATCCAGGGGACCTGAACATTTGGGTAGAGAATTCACCTTGAGTTGCAAGGAATTGGCGAATAAAGATGTTCGCTGGACGTGGCATCTCCTGAACCAGCTCCTTCTTCTCGAACAAACCAGGTCTTAACCCCTTGAGTTGTCCTCCGATTTGTGTTCGAGCTCGCCGACCAAATCCAAACGACACATTTTCCTTCTCTTTGACTATGTCGAAAGTCAGACCCCGACGACGGCTTACATTCAAAAAGTAAGAGAGTGGGTACATCCTCTTCATGTTTGGAAGGAAGAAGAAGCGATTATCAACTTTCCGCAACAACTTCGAATCTTCTGCATGTATGAGGTGATCATCGATGGATATTTGATCTCCGAATATGAACACTGGTTTGGGAAACTGAGCATGACCAGCAGGGGTCTCCATGTCTAAATCAGTGATCAAAATTCTAAGAGTAGAATATCGAGGGGACCTAATCATGATCGTTCTTTCCGAGTCGACGAAAGTACAAAGTAGAATTATGTTGTGAAGGCTGAAAATTTCATTCGCATCAGGCCCTCCAATATACCCAAAATGATGCTCTTGTGAAAGCGGCACGTTTGGTAAAAGCACTGCACAATCAAAAGCAGATGTTAGCAGCTATTAGCGAGCTATCGACATAAAGATAGAACCCGAAACATAATGGGTTAAAGTCTCATGTCAAAATCTCCAACGTGAGGGTCGAGCCTCGCGTCAGAAGTCTCAAACGCGAGAGTCGAACCTCGTGTTGAAAAATTGGAACGCGAGGGTCAGGACCCAAAGGGGATCCCAACCCCGCGTTTTCTTCGAGTTAAAACGAGTCATCTTCCTCGTTATCAAGAACCCATCTAGGGTTTTCAAAAAGCTTGCCAAAGCAAGTTATTTCTGTTAGCACTCACCACGACAGGGAGGCCCCTGCGACGGCGGAGACAACGACGATGTTCCCGCACGAACAAGAACACCGCCGGTGTCCTCAGCCGACGACGTTTCGGAAGTCGATCTGACGACTTTCTTGGAGCTCGAGTCTACTCTTCGAGGCGCCATTGATGCAGTCGATCGGAAGAAATGCTCTTGAACGAAAGAGACGAAGTTCGTCCGAAATCTCACCAAAATCAAACGAGATTTCTCGTTCTTGGAAATGGCCGAAAGTGGAAAGAGTCGAATGACTCTTGACGTGACCACTCAGGTCTATTTATAACAACTATCAAGCTGTTAAGATGGTTTGGGACTCTAAAAGAATCCCAACCGTTTTATATTTTAAAACGTAAAACTTTTACGTTTTTAGATAAAGTCAGTTAAGACTTTAATCTCAACGCGAAGTTCACCCCCACGTTCAAACGCTAGGCTCAGACCAGCGTTATGAAGGTTTTTAACCTCGCGTTTCATACCTCAAACGCAAGAGTCACCTTCGCGTTGTAACTCTTCTAAATGAAGAACCCATCCTTGATACTTATCCTCTAAGTTCATGGATTCTTTCAACAGAGTGCGTTTAAAACTCTGTATCTCCTCAACTCATCAGGTTAATATTACACCTCAGATGGTCATCACCCTAACAGAGATTGAATTTAGTTATTATCACTACCAATATGATTATAATTCCTCTGCAAATGTCTATTTATCGATTCTCATCAATAGAACGATAAATCTCCAAAATTATCCAAATCCTGATTAATTGATCAACTCTCCTCAACGGAATATCAAATAACCAATTGACCCAATTCATTTCAGTGGGGTCTTGTTCAAATCATAAGTGATACAATTCGTCACCCTGGTGATAAAACAGTTAGTAGTTCTCCTCAGTGAGACGCTACAATATTCTTTCCCCACAAATGTCACGTTAAAATTATACCTCTGACAAAATCAACTTATCGATTCTCATCAACAGAACGATAAGTCCCCTAAAATTGCCCTGATCGTAATATTTTCCCTGTCACGTTAAAATTAGACCTCTGACAAAATCAACTTATCGATTCTCATTAATAGAACGATAAGTCCTCAAAATTGCCCTGATCGCAATATTTCTCATGTCACGTTAACCTCACACCTCTGACAAAATCAACTTATCGATTCTCATCAACAGAACGATAAGTCCCCTAAAATTGCCCTGATCGCAATATTTTCCCTGTCACGTTAAAATTACACCTCTGACAAAATCAACTTATCGACTCTCTTCAATAGAGCGATAAGCCCTCAAAATTGCCCTGATCGCAATATTCCCCTTACCAAGTCAGACCTACATCTCTGGCATTTATAGACTTCTTTCAGTGTTTAAAACCAAAATAACACGGGAAGGATTCTGCTTTGCAACTTGATTCTAGGAGAATAAACAAATATTTGTCCCCGGCAGTTGAAAATTTTCTAGAGTAATCTTACGATAGAAAATTTTTGAGTATTCCTCGTGATCCGTTGTTTAAAATCAAGACATGATAAATGCAAGGAACACTAAAGGATCAATATCACTTTTTTATTTAAAAGCCAAAAGAAAGTAATACAAGACAAACTTGTTCTTATCAAAAGAACCTTACAAAAAAAAAACAAGTTCACTCACGCATCAAATCTAAAGCTGTGAGTTGAGTCCTGAGCTCAGCTAATTCTTTCTCGTGATTAGCTCGCACTATAGCTTCAGCCTTGGCTCGGAGTTCATCCGCACTTGGTATGATAATGGCTGCTACTTCATTCCTGGCCTGCTCCAGGGCTTGAACCTGCGAATGATATTCTAAAGTACCGTTTGCATTCTGGGTACTGAGGATATTGACAACATTTTCTTCGTGAGAAACTTCAGCCTTTAAGCGTAAGACCTCAGCTTCAGCTTTGACGAGTCTATCATGAAGCGAATTCAGAGAAGTAGTCGAGCGTTCTAGTTCTTCTCGCTTCTGAATATTATGCTCACGAAGCTCCGCAACTTGGTGCTCTTTTTTAGCTAAGTCCCGTTCTAGTGTTTCTCGGTGTATCACTTCAGCAACCTGAAGACTAGCCAGAGTTGACATAATTTGCGGCTGAAGCTCACTATGACCCATGATCTCGAAGCGTTGTAATTTCTCCTCCAAACGAAGGATAATCTCTGAGCAGCACTCGAACCATTGAGTTTCGCCCATGCTCCTGACCCCGTTTAAGCCCGCCTCCAGAAGAGGTCGAAAGGAATTCAAAGTTCCTTGACCATTCATCAGGGACTCAACCACCGTCTTCGCAAGACTGTTTAGATACACTAAAGAGATTTGAAGGAATTTAGGTGCATTAGCGAGACTGCAAACTGCACCCGAAGATACCCCTTCAGCAGCTGAGATTGGTGCGTTAAGATGATGGCTAGCGGGCGATCCAGGTGCCGAAGCTGCCGAAGCAATTGAAATGTTCAGTTGTGAAGGACTTGAGGTCAAAGCCATCAATGCCTTTGCTTGAGATGAGCTTGGCCCAGCCTCTGTTGGAGTGAGTGAGATCTTCATCACCGCTTTCGGTGAAGCTTCCACCGCAGAAGAGTCATGCAAAGCTTGTCCCTGCAAAGGGGCTGACACTGGCTCAAGCTGCTGTTCCTGAGGAGGAGTCACTATAGTGGTCTCAGGCAATGCTGTAGGCAAAGCAGTTGCCTCGGATAAGCCATGTAAATGTTGTTCTGGTAAAGGAGTCGACGCTGGCGCAGGTCCTTGCTCTAAAGGAGCAGCAGAAGTAGTTCTAGGGGTAGGCGAACCTGCACGAAAAAACGGTCGGAACGCGGAAAAAGCGTGCGGAATAAGTCGAAACAAACTAAGCTTACCGGTGAGATAGAAAGGAGTATAACCAGATACCTTATCAGATGGAACCTTGGGAGCGTCATCGAAAATGGTTATGTCGTCCATGGAGTTATGCTCCTCATCTTCCACATCATTACATGGAAAGTTGCTAACTTCAGCATCCTCACCACCTCTATCTTCGTCAGCTCCATCACCAATCGAAGAGCCTTCATAGTCAACTCGCTCCTCATCATCCCGGGTAGCGGAAGGTTCAGGAAGATCCGTGTCGGCAGCTGGTTTAGTCATAAGTCCCGTTGTAGGACTAGGAACCAAATCACCAGGTTGCGGCATTAGTACTAAAGGAGGAGGGGATAAATTTCCTTCAAGATCCCTTGGTTCTAAGGCGGGAGACCTAGGAAGGTCCATCACTGGGGCAGATTCAGCATCTGCAGCCATTAACTCGTCCTCTTCGTCTTCGGGGTGATGGTAAGAAGAAGCCTCACTTGATAAGGCTGGACCATGAGAGCGAACCCCAGCTCTATGTAGCAGGCCTTTGACTGAAGATTCCTATTGGTCTTCATCTTCAGCAGCTTTGATAGCATCGGCCATCAACTTGGATTTTCGCTGGCCCTTGCGAGGAGGAGAGTCAACTAT
>BQKN01057786.1:483-13780 GCA_022839385.1 Asparagus kiusianus | reverse complement strand
AAAAATACTTAATCATGGTATTAAATCACGTGCATTGCACGTGTGTAAAAACTAGTCCCCTTAAAAATATGACATCATATTTACAATAGTACAAATAATAAGTGATCAAATTTTAGATGAATATTTGATAGAAAAACGAATCCAATATACAACCGTTTAAATTTTATTCGTTAGTACTCTCGAATACTAAAAATATTTATTTAATGATAAATAAAATACCGAATCGAAATACTATTGACTGAATAGTTGCTCAACATTTATCCAACTAGTTGTAAATTGTTCGATTCATTTCCACCCCTAACTGACAGCGACTCCTGCTAATTATTTGCTCCCTCCATTCTCAAGCAAGATATCATATTCTCTTCTCTCCCAAATCCCAATATGATTACTGCCCCACGAAACGATTCTGGTTCCCAAAAGAAATAAACCCTACAAGTGGAGACTCTTTCTCTCTCTCTCTCTCTCTCTCTCTACGCCATGGCCACTGAAGGTGGAGAAGGCGGGAAGAAGGACAGGAAGAAAGATGTGATAAGGCTCGAGCGAGAGTCAGTGGTTCCAATCATGAAGCCCAAGCTCATCATGAAACTCGCCTATTTAATAGGTAATTATTATTATTATTTATTCTCATTGCATCTATTGGTGTAACTTTTGTAAATATGTTTTTGATTGTGATTTTGATGTTTCATTTGTGTTTCCGTTCTTAATTCTCCCCAATTCGACATGGGTTCCTCTCAAAATCCTTTCTTGGTAACCGTCGAAGAAACCCGCGGTTGTTTGTTCTCTTAAAAATGCTAGTTATAACCATGGTCTCTCGTTTGTGTTGTTATCTAAAATTCCTATGTAAATCTCTGGTAACATGCTGTTTTAGTAAAGATGTAAATATTCATATATTTGTTTTTTCACCTCAGGCTCATGTTGAGCAAGGGATCTTGCAGCTGTCCATAAATTTGGGAAAGAGAAAAAGAATAATATGCCCACAAATTGATAACCTGTGAGGCTAATTATTTTCCACATTTTCCGTGGGTTCTTTTCGTGCTTACCAGACCATCACTTCATGGTTATTGTTTCCTTGAGAGAACATGCAAAACATTTATCCTTCATCAGGTCCAATAGATCTTGCAGACACCTAGGGCTTTTTAGTTTTAATATAGAGAAGCATTTGAAAGTGTATGAAATAACTTAAAAAATAAATATATTCTTATGGTTGGAATTAGAGATTGTCTTAGGTAGTAGGCAAGTCTCTTTTTAATTGGGCGTTCCCCATTATGAAGTTGAAATCACGTTGTTTAGAGCTTTCCAAGAAGTACATCATGTCAAATGGAGCCATGACTCTTTTAGATGCTACTCTGGTGGTAGTACCACGATACAAGAGCAATAAAGGAGAGTAGTAGATTGGAGGGTCTCATGTACTTTTGATTGAACCATGTTTCCTCAGTTCCATTTATCTATACATTCCTAGCAGTTCAGTCTCAATGTAATTTTACATGATATGATATTTAATTGTGTGTAGATGCCTTCCACAAATTCTAAAGAGAACCATAGGGTGAGACATAGGCAAGTAGATAGGTAGATTGCATATCCATATGATTGCAAAAAAATTCATTCTTGGCTCCATAAGCTGGGACTTTCGAAAGTAGCCATCTAGTATCTAGGACTGATATGTACACTAGCATCCAAGATGTAAATGTGCATGTTGTGTGGAACCCACTAACTATTTGAATTTATGGATAAAATAATAAAACTTCCCCACGTATGAAATCACTCTTTTCTTATGTTTTCTAGTGTATGCTAAACACTTAAAATATGTTTATGTTATCTATGTGCGCAATTTTGAAAATTCATGAGCAGATGGATTCTCGAAACAAAGAAGCGAAGGCAGTAATTATTTACTTGTTGTCATGCAGAGAGTTATCATTTTAGTTTAATTGAGTAAAATTGCTGGCTTAAGAGTTTATTTATTTTCCAGTACCTAACTTATTTCTGGGATTTTCTCCCCTTTTCTGTTAAGTACATTAGAAAAAAATTTAAACCTTGTGACTCTTATCTTCAAGTTCTTTTGCAGAGCGTGGTTCTGACAGGGCTGAGTTTCTCAAGCTCTGCAGGAGAGTAGAATATACTATCCGTGCATGGTATATTCTTCAGTTTGAGGATCTAATGGTATAATGCTCTTGTTTTTCCATGAACATCTCATATAGATATGACATATGCAGCTGTTGTATGTTTTTCGTTTGAATACACATCAATTTAAGTGCGTACATTTACGCATGTAGGCAAACACATGTTGACATGTTGATACCATACTCATGGTGAACGAGCATATTTTTCTATTAAAATCACTTGTTTGCATCGAAAAAATATGGTGTTTGTTGTCTGTTTTCACTGAATGTTATTAATATTTGATTTGGTACATTGTTGCAGCAATTGTTCTCACTGTTTGATCCTGTTCATGGTGGTCAGAGATTAGAACAGCAGAATCTATCTCCTGAAGAGATTGATGTTCTTGAACAGAATCTGCTGACATATCTTTTCCAGGTCAGTGTTTCTTTCTCTGGAGAAAATAGGATAGAGCTAACTACTGCAAGCCTGGTATAGATGAATATAATCTTAGATCAATAATTTGTAATAGTATATGTTCAGAATTTTGGTGGGTTCTTGCTTGGATATCTTTAGTCATTTGCTAAGATTTCTTACAGAAGCAGCATATATAATGAATTTATGATTTTGGATCAACTTCTCTAGTATGTTAAGTCATTCTAGTGAGCTTTTCTACCGAATTGGCTCCAACATAGCTCATATCATTGGATATAACTATCCAATTCTCATACTGACTTATTTATGATACCTTCTTGATTTAAAGATGTACTTAAGCTTATCTACTGAGTTATTCTTCATACAATGTCAGAATTCACCATTATGTTACTTAAGAGAAAACTGGATTTCTGGATGTATGGTATGTTCATGCATAAAATCAATATCCAATAAATTTGCAAATTGGATGGACCATTGGGCTTAAAGTATCAATATTTCACAAGCAGATATTAATAGCCTTGAACATTTCGTTAGAAATCTGATACCAAAATTTGTGTACGACAAACTGTCAATTAGGAGCGACATTACTACTTTTACATGACCTACAAGTACAAGAGCCTGCATATAAACCTAGTCCTACTATATTACTTCGTAAACCCAATTCTGATCAACTTGCAGAAGTCGGCACTATTGCTATATTGGTTGTTGGCTTTCCTTTTAACTCTTTTTCCTCCCTAGTTACACAACTCATGTGTGCAGACATGTTACTAAGATATGAACACTAACTGTTCCGAGTCCCTGTGTATAAATTTTCTTGAAGTCAACCTTATACTCGAATTCGTGGCATTGAATGACACCCAATCCATGTCACAATCATACAACGCGAGATGATTTAAACTTTTAGGACGCATGACTGTGTGTTTTGGGGGGGAAAAACCGCATAGAAAGATAATTTTTGCTGTTGAATATAAATTTTTCTTATCATAATAAAAAGGTGCAAGGCCATGTGTGATCAGTTGGAAACTGTTCTTAATTGAACCAAATTGTAAAGACAAATTGTATTTTAAGCCTAATATTATGCACTTCTGGTAGAGAAGTCAAGTAAGAAGAGTTCTAACATTTGAATTCTTGCCTAAAACAGGTAATGGAAAAGAGCAATTTTAAAATTGTCACTGATGAGGAGATTGAGGTTGCACAGTCTGGGCAGTATCTATTAAATCTTCCTATTAAAGTGGATGAATCTAAGGTTAGATACAATATTCATTTCCTCATGTAACAACAACTGTAGGATTGCTGAGCTTTTTTTACTTTTTTGAGGTACGCAGCTGGACAAAATGCTATTGTCGAAGTATTTCAAAGAGCATCCACACGAAAATCTTCCAGAATTTTCAGATAAGGTACATCAAAAATTTAAATTTGAACATGGTAATGGTTGAGAATGCATTTTTAAGAATTATTATGTGAATTCTTTAGCTTTGTTCAGCAAAATTTCCTTGATAGGTTTAAGTGACTTCTGTTGTCTCTTACTTCCAACATGGTTCCACAGGTTTCATAAGATAATATGATTTCCTCTAAAGCTTGGTGTAACTTCAACATTTTGAAAGATAGCTTGCCTACCATTTCTATTGAATTGTCTTCTACAAAGAAAGTTTGTGATCATTTGTATTACTAATTTTCTAGAACATCACATATTCTGTAGTATGTTATCAATTATATACCTGAACAAACTTCTAAGGGTTCCCCCCTAGAAACTGCCTTAAAAATAGGGTCATTATAATATAAACCATCTTTCGTTTTTAATTTATATAGAAACCATCTTTCATTTTGGTTTTTGTTCCAATCAACCACCTTCCAGTCAAAATGTTCATTGAAAACCCAAAAATACCTTTAAAAACTCACATTCAAGACATGTGACTCACTTGGTTAATGTTTAGATCTAGTTAGGATACAAATAATTTATCTTTAACTGTATTTTTAAGGTTATTTTTGTTTTTTAGTAAAAATTTGACTAGGAGATGATTGATTGGAATAAAAAGCCACTTAAAAGGAGCTGCCCCTTTGCATGACATTTTGGAAATAAATAGAGACATCCCTTTACATTCTGCTCATGGAGCTGCCCCTTTGCTCCTCATGATCTTACACTGAAGAATTTCTATAGCCTTGAAGGGAAAGATGGAAGTAAATAACTTCAGGGATAATTCTGCAGAATTTGACCTGCAGGCGATTCATTCGTTCTTGATTTTGGTAAACCATACTGGAAATGACATTACTGTGTGCCGGCATTGAATTATCATGCGGGACTGGGTGTTGGACAATTCACGAGTAATTATATTTAAGAATATTTTTGCAAGCATGTTATGATTTTTGTATTGACTTTACTATTTAGTTCATGTTCAGTATGAATGAGAATACTGTG
Source organism: Asparagus kiusianus (assembly GCA_022839385.1). NCBI lineage: Eukaryota > Viridiplantae > Streptophyta > Magnoliopsida > Asparagales > Asparagaceae > Asparagus > Asparagus kiusianus. The sequence goes on along the minus strand of BQKN01057786.1, from coordinate 8,835 downwards.
TGTGTGTATATTGCAATTTTCTTGGCTACTTATATTTTGAAAAATAAATTCATTGTTCTTTCTTATATTTACATATTAAAATTTCATTTGCTTCATTGTGAACAGTGTGAGCTTCTAAGATGTGGTCATTGTTTCATTTTCGGCATAAGATAAACCGGTCTCAAATGTTTGTTCTTGTACGTAGAGGTAAATTATACGTAATATGAAGTGGTGTTGGTTGGGGAATTGTAAATGATTAGAAAGGGTGGATGCGGATGAAAATCACTGGACTGTGAGGTGGATGTTTTTCTGTGAATAAATGTGGTCATATAGAGTACACATTGAGTATTCCAGTGGGTGGGTGGGGGGGGGGGGGGTTGGCGAAGGGAGGGAGGTGTTGGATAGTTTCTATCAATTGAAATAAAAACATTAAATGAACATTTAATTAGTAAAGTAGAGAAATGAATTGTTGGCTTGTAAAGGGGCAGTCTTGATGTCACTACCCGGTGCTTTAATAATCGGCCGATTTTATCGATTTATTGCTAATATATCAGGTTTGGGCCATGGCCGATACGATTTCTTAAAAAATTCATTGTATATCGTTTTCGCCCGGTTTTCTCAATATATCGATGTAAATCCGATAAAGCGGCCGATTTCTTGTGGTCTAAAATTGTCCGATTTTTTACAATATACAATCAAAGTGAAGTAGTTCAGGTTTGGAGGCAAAAACCCTCTTTTTTCCATACCCGACCCGCATCCACTGAATAAAAACGATGCTATCCTATTCTATTCCGCATCCACTAAACAAAAACAATTGGTTAGTGATCCTAAACATGTGTTATTTACATATTAGTATGTATACGTTTCATTAAATGTGTTTAGATTATAGTTTAGGACGTTATATTATATATGTTCACCATCCGATATGACACTCCGATTTTTACTACTTTATCCCCGATAACTGGGATCCGATATGAACTTTAGCCATCGGATATATTTTTGATAACCGATAATTAAAACCTTGCACTGTCCTAGAACAACAATTACCACCTTCGCAGAGACGTATCAATGCAATCGTGAACTAGCAGTAAGAGCTCTCTTGAGGTTAGCGAACACTTGATGTTACTGCGAATCTCAAGCCTCTTGCTCAATCGATGCGTTGCCCGAAAAACATAAAATAAAGTACAAGAAAATATACAAGAGGAAGAAATATAAAGCTTTTCTATTTCCTTTTCCATATAACTTTTTCATTTTCATTGTTCTCTTATGAACTCTCAGCCACCATTTATATAGGTGGAAAAGGTCTACAATTAATAATACAATTAATAAGAACTTTTTAATAAGTAGGTTTAAAAGGGAGTAAATGCATAATGATGAAATTGTCCATAATAACCAATAATCATGACCAATTGATGTGAATAAAGGTAGTAATGAGGAGGGCAAAATAATTATATTAAAATTAATAAAAGAAACTCAATCTTTTCTTTAAATACTAGGTGGAATGCACGTGCACTGCACGTGATCAAATATCATAATTATTTTTCAGGTTTATCTATTTATTATAATATGGTTGCAAAAAACTTTATAAATATCATAGTATGTTAATTTTTTTAGATATTTCCATGTGTGATTTTAACATTTTTGTCTTCCAAAAAAAATAGTGATGTTTAAAACCTTAAAATATTAACGATTTAAGATTAATTACTAATTTGAACGTATAATTTTAAAATATTAATGATGTAAGGGACCAATACGCAAAAAACCTATAATTATTAATAAAAAATAAATTCTTAAATTCATAAAAGAAAAATGGTAGGCTTTATCTAGTTAGTAAGGATTTTGTTCGGTTATGAAAAAATCACTTCCACCTATTGTTTATCAGGCGACCGAGTATTATAGATATTCAAGAACTTTTTTCTAGAATTCTCTAATTTATAATGTGCAAATTCAATCAAGAAAGAAATTATAAATTATATGATCAATTTTAAAATCTGTTGTTGTACTCTTTTTACATCTTCCCAACTACTAATTGATCTATCAAAATGATTACTAGAAAATTATAAATATAGTCTGAGAATAATTTATATATATTATGCACTCATATTGATTGTATTTTAACAAAATAATTCATATCTATCTAATGTCAAACAACATAAAAAAAATTAATAATTTAATATTAGTCCCTAAATTATGAGCAATTTAAAACATTTCAGGGAATAACATAAAATCATTGTATATTTAAAATCAAGGAACTAATATCTAAATAACTTTTACATATTTGGTCTTATATAGTTATAGGTATCCTATGAAATATTTGCTAATATATTGTTATATCGGCCAATATATCGGGTTAAAGACTTTATCTCGGTAATATTTCCTATTGTTTTCTTTTGTTTGGTGATTTTTTTTATATATCGACCGTTATCGAAAATATGGCTAATATATCTATTTGAAGATATTGAGAAAATCATGTCATTTTTAATTTGATTGTGGACTCGAGTTTGGATCGTGTTTGGGAAATAAAATTGGAACCTACAAAACCCACAAAAGGTCACAATTCTTCTTCAAATCTCTCCACTCTCGGCTCTCCCAAATCTTAAGCATATTTCTTGATGCAAATTATTATATTTAAATTTCATTAATATGGTAGATTACATATTACAATGTCATGTTATGTATAAATATTATCTCATATGACACCCAATATTACATAGACATCCCTGAATTTTACAATCTGATATCATGGATTTTATTTGTTTGATATTTATCTGATGTCCAACCATTTGTAGTACTCCTTCAGAAGCCTCTTCTAAAGTTTTATAAGCGAAGTATATAATTTTAGGAAATAATTCAAAATCTTGAGACTCATTCAAAATATGATGCTTCAATTTTTCAGCATCTCCTCTACTATATAAATATAAGTTAACCATTTGGCCACATATTGTATGATGAATATTATTTATCAATGGGTTCATATATTATTGTTTATGGATAACAAAGGTTTTAAATCTTTTATAGGCTTAATTGAACTTAAATCTTTTATAGTTTACAGCAATTATATTTATATACCTCCACTTGTATCTTGTTGCACATTTTTTAAATTTTAGATAACATATCTAGCTTGATGCACTTAAATACCCTAATGTTTTCCAAAATATAATGTTTTTACATTCTATCCTCTTACATAAACATAAGAATGCTCTTTGTAATTTTCCTATATGAGTTTCATGGTATAATTTTAGGACATTTCTATGTTTTCTACTCTTTCCATAAATACTTTATTAACATGCAATTATCTATTAATATATTATTTTACATTACTAATAATTGATATGATGTAGAGTTTTACAATAGCGTTGGAAGTTTTAGGGACCAAATTATACAAACTTAAAGTGACATATAATGTAATTAATTAACAATGATAATTAATTTAGTTTAGTTAGTATTAGAATGTAATATCAACAAAGAATAGGGGTAGTATAGTCCTTAAAAAGTTTTTCCACAACTCCCTCTTTTAAAGGGAGTATGATATGATATGGAATTTATTTTTAAACTATAAAGACATTGAGAAATAAAGAAAAGTTGTCAGCTCTTTGATGTTAGAGTGCATCTCTGATAATAAAGATAATACATGCCTTATCCATCATAAGCTGGGGACATTTGAGGTATTTGCAGGCTTGAGCTTCCTTAACCTTTCATTCAAGGTTTTGCTCAAAGACTGTAAGTTGGGAAAGAAGCTTTGGCGATAGATAAGCCCCTCATGGTAGAATCATCTGGAAGGGGTTTCCAAATGACAAAGAGGTCCCTTGCATATCATGAGATTAGCTCATTTTGACTCAACCGATGGGTGCGTGGGTGTGGGCTATGTCTTGCTAGCAGAATACCAATATTTTTGGGCTGGACAAATGTTTAAAAAAAAAAGACCTGGGCTGATTCAATAGTGAGCCGAGCTTTTTCAGGCCAAGTTTGTTTCTTTGTTTCCAATTCTAAGCTTAGGCCTAGCCCGACCTATGGCTCGGCTCTAAACCGATGCAGGTCAAGCTCATCCCGCTTTGGGCCAGGCCGAGTCCTAACCTAGGCGAGCTAGGCTGGTTTAGCCCGCAATACAAACCGGTCCATGTCCCCTTAACAATATGATCATAAACTTCATATGTTAGACACTCTAAACTTTGAAAATTTTCATAAATCCCATGAACTATCCAAAGTTTTATAAAATAAAATATCATTTTCAAAATGTCATTCCTGTCTAGTATTTTTTTCCCCCTCTCTTTTTCATCTTTTTTGTCCTCCTCGACAAATTCTAAAATGGAATCTGCTATGAAGTTCAAACGAAAATTTTCAAAAGTTCGGTATAGTTTTGTAAAATTCGCAAAGTTATGGGGTATTACAAATTTTCATAGTTCTTGACCTTTTTGCAAATCATCCTAATCATTGGTTTTTTTATATAAAATTTAACCTTTAACATGGTAAACTAATCAATGATTAAGTAATAAACAAGATCTTTGTAGGATTATAATCTTCAAGTTGTCGGAAGTCACCAAAAAGATCAATCAGTTGGGTGTGTAGTCTTGACTCTCAAGCCTCGACGTACGAGAGTCCATAATGATTGAAGGAGAGTGAATGATGCTCTATGCTTTTGACTATGCTTGGCTGTCAAGTAATGCATGGTACCACTCACTTTAAATTATTGGATCATGCATCAAGGTATCAAGAATATTGCTATCGAAACATAAATTATTAATGTCGTCAAAGTCAATTGTATAAATATATTCTATCGGCCGCTATACATTAGAGTTATTTAATATATGGCTAAGTTGCACATAACCTCCCTCCTTGTCTACACCTTCAATTGCAATAAACCCTACTTAACTCGTTCACTAGCAGTTACTCCAAAATGACATTAAAAAAAAACAAATTGCAAGTAGCAACCCTTTTCCTCATGAATTGAGGGGGATTAAGTGCTAATAAATAAATTTGGCCAAATCTAGAGAAAAAAGAGGTTATTTACAATTTACTCTTTATTAAAGAAAGGTAAAAGAGAGAAAAAAAACGAAAGAGAAGGCGACAAAAATATTGTTAGGGAGGAATTGGACAAAATCTAAAGCTGATGGTCTTTAAACAGAAGCTATGAACCCATTTAACCAAAAATTTATAACTATTAGGTATTGGCCATAACTCTTGTTTTAAACTCATCAGTTTTTTTAATCAGTAGAACTACACCCGCATATTAATAACCTCAACATCTACCCCTTAATTCGTGAGTATAGTTCAATCTTCCATAATTGTCAATCTACCATGATAATCACTAACTTTTGTATCACTTCACTCATGAGCTAACCAGACCACACATTTGGGACAGTCTGGAATTACTGGATTTTAAATAGAAGCTAAGAACCAATTTAACACAAAAGCTATAGCCATTGGGTATTGGCCAAACTCCCTTTTTAAACTCATCACTCTTTCTTATTGTATCCAATGTGGGTCTGTACTCAAATATCAATAACGTCAAACAATAGTTCTTTTTTTTTGACGATAAAAACAAGGGATATACCATGTTCATTAATATTAATTAACAAAAATCTTTACAAAAGAAGGATACGAACTGTATCCATATAAAGAAATTAGTAGATAGAAAAAGTAATTTCCCAAGCTAGAGATGTATAACCTTCTTCTCCTAAATATCCATGAAGATGAAGAGAGGTCCTTGACGTCATTCACCGTTGACATAGATATAAAGGAGAACCAAAGCCGGCCATACATATAGAATTAGGAAATTAAATTTTCTATAAACTAATTTAAAAACATCAAAAACCCAAAAAAGACAGACTACGAAAGTACTTTGGAACCAAAGCTTCTAAAACAAACTCTAGATGTTAAACACTGCTTCTTCTGATCGGATTATCCTCTAAAGCTCCTGCTAACATGAGAGCATTCTTCTTGCTACCAGATCCTGCCCATTCATATAAAGCAACAATAGTTGAGTTAATGATAGACTGAGCAGAAAAAGATAATTGCTCAAAGATGAACTTATTTCTTGAACACCAAATGAACCAACATGTTGCTGAGAATATAGTTCGCCACAATAGACCTTCCTTATTATGAAGAGAAACAACTGATGACAAAAGACCATCAAGCGATGTAGGCCAGACGAAAGGTAAGCAGTAATCACTAAAGTGTTTCCATACTGTTTTTGCAATGATACATGAAAAGAAGATATGATTGCAAGTTTCAGGGTGTATTCCACACAAGATACATGAAGGTTCACCTTGCCAGCCTTTCTTAATTAGATTATCCTTTGTATGTAGACGATTCATGGATAGAAGCCATGTGAAAATCTGAACTTTGCTAGGTAAGATTGGATTCCATACTACTTTGTAGAAAGCAAATGAAACACCTCTGAAATTTAAGAAGTCATAGAATGACTTAACTGAAAAGCAACCATTAGATGAAAGAGACCATTTAAGGACATCAACTTCATTTTCCACTCTGAATGAACCTAAAAGATGAATAAGATCAGATTTGGCTATATGTGAATCTGGAGAAATGCTTCTTCTTAAAATAGGATGCCAGTGCCATATGTTATTGTGGAGGTACCCTTAACTACGAATAGATACATTAGAGGATAAAGCAAGACTGTATATAGATGGATAGAGACTTGACAATAGTTCTTATGGATTGCATAATTTAATAGTGCATTCACATGAAAGATTCAATGTAAATGATGATAACATGATAACAGTGAAAAAATTTTCAGAAATGAGATGTACACTATGTTTGGGAGATGGCTTAGGGAAGGGAAGGAAGGGGAAAAGTTTTCCTTCTTTCACTTCTCCTTCATTACACTCCAATTTGGGGTTAAGATTTTGGCTCAACCTCCCCCCCCCCCACCCCCCCCACCCCCCAAATTCCTCTTCTCTACCCTCCTAAATAGAACTCCCAAACAATGTTAAGATTAGATTTCTCTTCTCCTCCCCCTCTCTACCCTCCATCCAAACAGGCCAGTAGGATGAATTAGGGTAAATATCAAAAGACCTATTAACTTTGGATGATTATTGATAATCTCTCTTAACTTTCAAAATATCATAATATCCCCTTAAGTGTTGGGGGTTATCAGAAAGCCCTCTTCAAGATTTTATCAAAAGTGCCCTAATAGCGTGCCTCTAGCGGCACTAGGGGAGACAAGAGGTCATGTTCCACTTCTCGCTGACCCCGCCCCATTCTCCTTTTTTTTTTAACTAAGATTTGGTTGGGCTTGCTTCAATTGGAGTAAAATGCAAGAAAAATTATAAAGTTCAATTGATGATCGCAATTACATGCATTCAAGTATACTCTTTTTTTTTCAAAATGATTTCTAGGCAGTTAAGAAATTTTTGAATCAGATTTGGAATTTTTGGATTATCTTTTACTTATAAACTTGCAAATAAATACAAAATCTTTATTTGTTATTGATATGTAGCCATTACATCTAAACCAGCCCTAAATACCCAAAAAAGGGTGATAATTATTTTCTCTAGCACGCTTGATTTATAACAAATTTCTTAGTGTGTTCAACAGGCAAAAGTTAATTTATCTTTTTGAATTTTATTCTCTTGATTTTTTAAATCGTTGGAGCTTATGATTCTTGACAATCAAGTTAAAATTCATCGATCATGGCATGTGTTCCAAAAGTGAGTTATTACGTTTGAACAAAATTTCAAGTTTTGTTAGAAATATAGTAGAGATGAAGCAAATGTGGTCTATCCTTTGTTTCCAAACTGTAAAATTCGCATGATTTTTATCACTTGCAATTACAAGTGTTGAGAGGGTATTTTCAACTATAATATTATGAAAAGTAAACTATATAACTGTATAAGATATAAATGAATGAATGAGTACTTGGGCTTGGCTTTGTGATGGGTACGAGAAGGAGAAATGAGGCGAGGTGAGGTGCAAGAAATAACATAATTTTTGTGCATTTTATTTGATTGGAGGGTGTAGGATGAGAGGTACATGATTTTCTTTTTCTTTTTTTTTTTTGGTTGAGGGGATAAGAAGAGGAGGTAAGACGATGAGTTACTTAAAATAAAATGATATCCATATGATAAATTAAAAAAATAATTGGATGATTATGAAAGATGTATGAGGATATAAGAGTCATTATAAACCAAATTTTCACCTTCCTCATGTATCCCTCCAAACAGGGATGAGTTTTCTCTCTACACTATCAATTCATTTTGCATACTCACCTCACTCCACTCCACCTCACCTTACCTTCCAAAAAATTTCTTAACAAACTAATTCTTTTTGTTTTGTCCCTCACCTCATTGCACCTCACCTCCTACTAAACCAAGCTTTAATAACAAATATCAAATATGATAATGTTGATACTATTGG
>BQKN01057785.1:11711-32288 GCA_022839385.1 Asparagus kiusianus | reverse complement strand
TTCATCATTGACACCTAAGTTGTGGTGAAAACCCAATCCTAGTCCTTTATTATATTGAATTCCATCCGATTAGTTGTTTATTTTATCTTTTATTAAATCTCTTCTAATTTACTCTTTGATTTAGCTAGTTGATAACGTGAAATTTGGTAATTAACCCTAGTCCCTGTGGGATCGACCTTGATAGCTACAACGAGTCTGTGCGCTTGCAGATTTGCCCTATCAAGTTTTTGGCGCCGTTGTCGGGGACTACGGTGTTAATATTGAGTACTTACGTTATTAAGCTAGACTAGATTTTTTTTCCTCTTTGCTTCTCACTTTCTTTTATGCAAGGGAATCAAACAGAAGTAAACGACGAAAACAATCCTGAACTATTGGTGACTCTTGCAAACATAAGAAAGTCTATAAGGGAGCAAAGGAATACAGAACAAGCTACGATGGGAGATCAAAATCAGCTTCTTAAGGATTTCACAGCCCCAAATGCTCAAGGCACACAGTCAAGCATTACAAGGCCCAATGTTGAAGCTAATAACTTTGAGCTGAAACCATCACTGCTCTCAATAGTTCAGCAGAATCAGTTTGGAGGAGGTGCTACTGAAGACCCGAACCTCCACCTATCGATTTTCTTGGAGTATTGCGATACTTTGAAACTTAATGGAGTGACCAATGATGCTATTCGACTCAGATTATTTCCGTTCTCTCTACGGGACAAGGCTAGGGCTTGGTTGCACTCATTGCCAGCTGGGTCCATCACCACTTGGGATCAATTGTCCAGAGCGTTTCTTGCAAAGTATTTTCCTCCAAGTAAAACAGCACAGATGAGGAACTAGATCACAAGCTTTGTACAGAAGGAAGGAGAGTCACTTTATGAAGCTTGGGAACGCTACAAGGAATTATTGAGGATGTGCCCTCATCATGGACTGGAGAAGTGGTTAATTGTTCACACCTTCTACAACGGGCTCACTTACAACACACGGATGACTGTTGATGCTGCTGCAGGAGGAGCTTTGATGAACAAAACAATAGACGAGGCATACACTCTCATTGAAGACATGGCTCAGAATCACTATCAGTGGGCGAACGAGCGTGCTCCTCATACATCAAAAGGAGGCAAGTATGAAATAGATGCTTTAGACCATATATCCTCTAAAGTTGATGCTTTATTTAAGAAAGTTGAAGGTTTGAGTATTAATTCTGTGGCATCTACTTCAATTTCATGTGAGATATGTGGCTATGTGGGTCATTCTGCACTTCAATGTCAATTAGGAAACTCCCAATCCATTGATGCTTCTGGTAATGAGCAAGTTAACTATGTTAATAACTTTAATCAGAAGGGAGACCAATTCTCCAATACTTATAACCCAGGGTGGAGGAATCATCCTAATTTTTCTTATAGAAATCCACCTGGAAATCCCATGCCTGCATCTAATTTTGGTCCACCTGGTTTTCGTGCTCCTCAATCAAATTTCCCTCCTCAAAAGTCAAATTTGGAAAATATGATGGAGAAGTTTGTGATGACTCAATCAAAATTGAATGAAGAGTTTAAGCAGCAACAGCAAACCACGAATGATGTGGTAAAACAATTGGCCTCTAAGATGGATTCCCTAGCTACACATAACAAGATGTTAGAGACACAAATCACCCAATTGGCACAAAATGTTAACTCTTCCTCTAGGCCTTCAGGCATGCTACCTGGACAACCCGAGACAAATCCCAGGAGTCATGTGAATGCTATAACTCTTAGAAGTGGAAAACAATATGAGGAACCCAAGATGAAGGAAAATGATGGGGTGGATGGTCATCATGAAGAAAACCATAAAAATGTGATAGATGTGGATAATGAGACCCAAACGCAAGAAGAAGAAAAGGTTGAAAAATATGTGGCCCCCGCTCCTTACAAGCCTCCTCTCCCTTTTCCCCAAAGGTTAGCTAAGGCTAAGTTAGAAAAGCAGTTCGGAAAATTTTTGGAGATTTTGAAAAAGTTGCACATCAATATCCCGTTCACTGAAGCTATCTCTCAAATGCCTTCCTATGCTAAGTTCTTGAAAGAGATCCTATCCAATAAAAGGAAGTTGGAAGAATACGAGACTGTGACCCTTACTGAGGAGTGTAGTGCTATCATCCAGAATAAGCTACCTCCTAAGCTTAAGGATCCAGGTTCATTTTCTATTCCTTGTGTTATTGGTAATGTTTCTATTAACCGTGCTTTGTGTGATTTAGGTGCAAGCGTAAGTTTGATGCCGATGTCTATTTGTAAGAAGCTTGGCATAGGTGATTTGAAGCCAACCACGATATCACTCCAATTGGCGGATCGATCGGTAAAATATCCGGTAGGTATACTTGAAGATGTACCTATCCAGGTCGGTAAGTTCTTTATCCCGGTTGATTTTGTTATTTTGGAAATAGAAGAAGATTCTAACATTCCAATTATTTTAGGAAGACCCTTCCTTGCTACTGCAGGTGCTATAATTGATGTTAAAAATGGAAGGCTCTCTTTAAATATTGGAGGGGAGACGGTAGAATTTGATTTAAGTAATACTATGAAACTCCCTCTAACTGATAAAATTTGTTACAGGGTCGACGTCATTGACAAGTGTACACATGAGCAAATTGCAAACAATAACTCAGCTGATCCACTTGAGAAATGTTTGGTAAGTGATGGTTCAATAAATGATGAAGACCCTGAGGTAACCGAGTATGCTCAATCTTTAGAATCAACATCAACTGCTCCACTTCGAAATGCAAAGTTTGAAAGATTGATGCTAGAGCCAAAAGGTTCTATTTGTGAAGAGGATAATGCACCAAAGGTAGAATTAAAACCCCTTCCTTCCTCTTTAAGGTATGAATTTCTTAGCCCTGACTCTACTTATCCTGTGATTGTGAATGCATGTCTGAATGAAAATGAAACTGATAAGTTGCTTAGAACACTTAGGATGCATCGCAAGGTCATAGGATACACCATGAACGACATTAAGGGAATTAATCCATCAATTTGCATGCATAGAATTCTCTTGGAAGATGATCATAAACCCTCTATAGAACACCAACGTAGATTAAATCCTAACATGAAAGAAGTGGTTAAAAAGGAAGTGCTTAAGCTACTAGATTCTGGGGTAATCTATCCTATTTCTAATAGTGAATGGGTTAGCCCGGTTCATGTGGTTCCTAAAAAGGGAGGTGTGACCGTAGTTAAGAATGCAAATAACGAACTTATCCCTACTAGGACGGTTACGGGTTGGAGGATGTGTATTGATTATAGGAAATTGAGCAAGGCAACCCGAAAAGATCATTTTCCACTTCCCTTTATAGACCAGATGTTGGAAAGGTTGGCTAGGCATTCATATTTTTGTTATTTAGATGGCTATTCGGGATTTTTCCAAATTCCTATCCATCCTAGTGACCAGGAAAAGACCACTTTTACCTGTCCCTATGGGACCTTTGCTTATAGGCGCATGCCTTTTGGTCTTTGCAATGCCCCCGCCACTTTTCAACGATGTATGATGGCCATTTTCTCTGATTTTATAGAGGATATTATGGACGTGTTTATGGATGACTTCTCCGTGTATGGAACTACTTTTGATGGTTGTTTATCTAACTTGTCTCGAGTTTTGCAGCGTTGCGAAGAAGTTAATTTAGTCCTAAACTGGGAGAAATGTCACTTTATGGTAAGGGATGGAATAGTTTTAGGGCACAAGGTGTCTGAGCGCGGAATTGAGGTTGATCGATCAAAAGTGGAAGTCATTGAAAAATTGCCTCCACCAACGTCGGTTAGGGGAGTAAGAAGTTTCTTGGGACATGCCGGTTTCTATCGGCGTTTCATCAAAGATTTCTCAAAAATTTCAAAACCCTTAACTAACCTTCTTCTTAAAGATGCTACATTTGATTTCACTGATGAATGTCTTGATGCTTTTTGCAGGTTGAAAGAAGCATTGATAACAGCTCCTATTATGCAACCGCCGGACTGGAATCTCCCATTTGAAGTCATGACTGATGCAAGTGATTATGCGGTTGGTGCTGTGTTGGGCCAAAGGAAGAACAAGATAGTTCATGCAATTTATTATGCTAGTCGCACTCTTGATGAAGCCCAAGTTAACTACGCTACCACTGAAAAGGAGCTATTAGCAGTTGTATTCGCCTTTGACAAGTTCAGGTCTTACTTAGTGGTGTCCAAAGTCATCGTTTATACCGATCATTCCGCCATCAAATATCTTTTGAGCAAGAAAGATGCCAAGCCTAGGTTGATTCGATGGATACTACTTTTGCAAGAATTTGACCTACAGATAAAGGATAAGAAAGGGACAGAAAATTTGGTGGCAGATCATTTGTCGAGGATGAAACCAGAATCACATGATAGGGAGGAGGATGAACTACCGATCGACGACTCTTTCCCAGATGATCAATTGTTAGCCATAGAAAGATTGGATGCACCATGGTATGCGGACTTCGTCAACTACATAGTGTGTGGAGTCTTACCTCCGGATCTGAGCTATCAACAGAAGAAGAAGTTCTTTGCTGACTTGAAGTATTATTTTTGGGATGAACCATTTCTATACAAACGGTGTGTTGATGGGATGTTCAGAAGGTGTATTCCTGAAGATGAGGTTGCAAGTATTCTCCATCATTGCCACTCATCTTCCTACGGGGGACATGCGAGCACTTCAAAGACAGCTGCAAAAGTTCTACAATCAGGTTTCTATTGGCCGAGTCTTTTCCGGGATACAAATCAGTTTGTTAAATCTTGTGATAATTGTCAGAGGACCGGGAACATTTCGAAGCGACATGAGATGCCTTTACACTCCATCTTGGAAATTGAGGTATTTGATGTGTGGGGAATAGATTTCATGGGACCGTTTCCGTCGTCATGTAACAACAAGTTCATTTTAGTAGCGGTGGACTACGTCTCCAAGTGGGTAGAAGCGATAGCATCCCCCACCAACGATGCTAAAGTTGTTGTGAAACTATTCAAGAACGTTATTTTTCCAAGATTTGGGGTGCCACGAACGGTGATCAGTGATGGAGGTTCACATTTCATTGAAAGAAAATTTGAAGCTCTCTTAAGACAATATGGGGTCACTCATAAGGTTGCCACGCCATACCATCCTCAAACTAGTGGTCAAGTGGAGGTTTCGAATCGAGAAATTAAGAGTATCTTGGAGAAAACAGTTAATCGTTCGAGAAAGGACTGGTCTATGAAACTCTCGGATGCCTTATGGGCCTATCGAACTGCCTACAAAACACCCATAGGTATGACACCGTTCAAGTTGGTGTATGGCAAATCGTGCCATCTCCCAGTTGAGTTAGAACACAAGGCGTATTGGGCTATCAAGTTGCTCAATTTCGATATGAAGACCGCCGGTGAGAAAAGAAAGCTTCAACTTCATGAGCTAGATGAGCTACGTTTAGATTCCTATGAGAATGCTCGCATTTATAAAGAAAAGACTAAACGATGGCACGACAAGAATATTCTTCGAAGAGAGTTTAATCAAGGAGATATGGTGCTACTTTTCAACTCTCGTTTGAAGCTTTTTCCGGGCAAACTCAAATCTAGGTGGTCCGGACCGTTTCAAATCCGCGAGGTTTTTCCTAGTGGAGTTGTTGAAGTTTGGAGTGAAACAACGGGATCTTTCAAGGTGAATGGGCAACGATTGAAACACTATATTGTAGGTGAACAAAACGAGAAAGGGGTCACTTATATCCTTTCCGATCCCCCTTCGTCGGAGAATTGAGCGCAAAAGGGGTCGAGCTCATGACCATAAACGAGCGCTTCTTGGGAGGCAACCCAAGTTTTCATCCATCTTATTTTATTTTATTTCATTTTAATTTTATTTTTTTTAGGCAATTGGATCGGCACAAATTTAACTTAAAAGATTTTCAATCATGCAGTTAAGAAGAAAGGAGGACATGACATCGAAGAAGAAAAAAAAAACTGCAGAAAAAGGAGTTAAAGATGGAGTGGCAGAGCCTGCCACACCCAGGGGTGGTGTACACCACCCCCACGGTCCACAGGAAGAAGAATTCCAGACTCTACCACACCCATACACCACACCCATGGTGCGCAGGAAAACAACATCCAGAGCCCACCACACCTGTGTGCCACACCCGTGGCTTGAACAAACAAAAAGAAAAAAAAATCGGAAAAATCCCTCAAAAACCCCACCCCTCTTCTTCGACCTAGCCAACTCCACATCCAAACCGCCCCCATCCACCTCCGATCAGCAACCAGCGGCACCGCCTGCCTCCCTCACCACGAACACCGACCGCCACCCCCTTTTCATCCCCGATCACCACCGAAACGCCACCGCCCTGAATCCCTCTTCGAACCGCCGCCCCCATCCACATCTTCGACCTCCGACCAGACCACCAATCAAACTCCGCCTTCACCCTCCTCCATCATCTTCGACCGCCGCCCTACCTCCACCTCCTTCTCACCTCCGACCGCCGCTCACCACGAACACGCCGACAGCCGTCTCCGATCAGCGAACCGCCGCTCCCCTTTCATCTCCCCGACTCCAACCTTCGTCATCACCACAGCGCAGCACCGCCACCACCCTGACTCCCTCTTCGACCACCAGCGACGCCATCCCCACCCCTGTTTCAATTTCGGAGATCAACACAACCACCATCTCAGACCACAGCGGCGATCAAATTGCCCCACCCCTGTTTCGATTTCGCCGTCATCTTCGAACCAGACCTTCGCCGTCAGCCATCAACTTCGTCAACAACTAAATGGGACCTAAGCGCGGACGGCCTAGTCAGGGAGCTTCAACTTCTACAGCACGACGACGCAAAGGTAACTCTCCTCCTCCCCAAAATCCTCATGGTATAGAATTTGTCAATGCACTGCAACAATCTAGATATAATACATTGGTTAAGCGGGGAATTCTGAGTACCCGTTATTTGGATGAAAATTGTTTGCGTGAATTAGGACTTTGGGATGATGTTTCGTACCTTATAAAACGGGTTGGTTGGTTAAATTTTGTAGAGGCTAAACACGCCACGTATGAGCGTATTACTCTCGAATTTTTGAGCTCTCTTGATGCCATTTTATTTAATGGTGAGGGCGTACAGGAAGGGAAAATCACTTTCAGGCTATTTAATCAGTCTCACACACTTACATTAGCACAATTAAATCAGATATTTGGTTTTCCGGAGGGTGGGGCTAGAATTGTTCCTAAAAATTTTAACTTGACCCCTTTTTGGATTTCTATCGCACGTTCTACCACTCAAAGAACCTATGATCCCTCCTTGTCCCGAGCCTCTGCTGTTTATAACCCATGTTTTAGATATTTACAGAGGTTCATGGCTTTTACCATTTTCGGTCGAGGCGAGAGTGATGGAATCATGTGTCAGAGAGAACTCTACTTTTTATGTGCCATGGTTGAGGGACATAAGGTCGACACAGGAGCTTTTATGATTCATCATATGTGTCGTGCAGCGAGAGCAACGAGCGGAAAAATTGTTTTTGGTGGCTTGATTACCACTTTAGCTTATGGGATGGGTTTAGGAGAGCTTGTTAAAGGACTTCATCCTTTAAATCCTAGTACCTCATTTGACCTCGATGCTTGTGTTCATATGAAATTGATTAGCAATAAGGGAAATAGGTTATGGTTATGTTTCCAGGACAATTATCTCTTCCCACTACCTGATCCTGTTCGCACAACCATACATGATCGCACCAATTGGTGCTACCTCACATCTGATTTTATGAATTGTGATGGTCATGAGGTTGTACCAGCTGAGGATGCTGACACGGTACCCCCGATCCCTATTCAGGCTGAGCCTACCAGGGGAACTAACTCTTTCCATCACCCTGATTGGTCAGCGGAATTATCAGCTATCCATATTTCTCTTGCCTCTCTTACTAACCGTGTAGGTGCCATCGAGCAAGAGCAACAACGTCAAGGACAACTACTGGACTCTATACACTACATGATGCAGTCTTTTCACGAGCGGCAGCTCCGACAGGATGCCTCCGCGCCGCCTCCTTCTGACTAGTGAGTTGGTATGTCCTCTGCACCCTTGCACTAATTTCTATCTTATTACATTGAGGACAATGTCGATTTTAAGCTTGGGGGTGTGGGTTATTCATTCATTGGTTGCTTGTCTATAATTGCCTATTTTTCTTTTATTTTAGTTTTTCTTTTGCTTTATTTCTTCATTAAAAAAAACAAAAACAAAATAGGGAAATGATCTCCCGATGATGACATGAATGCTTAACCTTTATCGATCATTGAACTAGATAGATGCTCATTAATTGGGACTTGACAACTTCTTATACCATCTTTCAATTGATTCTAAAATGCTTTTGATTGCAAGTTAACAATATGGGAGAATCAAACTTGAATGTTCTCTTGTCTTATAGGATTTAGCATTTATGTGGCTAGCGTCATAACCATTACTCTATTGAGACAAGAGGGGAATTAAATTTGGTAGACAAATAAAACCCGTGAGATTTTGAGCCTGAAATTGGATGCATTACATATCCAATCATTATTTTCTTTGCTTGTGTGATATTCTCCAATGGTGTAGGATACTAGAACTTGCATTGAATCTCTTCAAGGCCACATATAACTTTTGTATGCATAAAAGGTGATTGAGGCATATTTTTGTTTATAGTCCACATTAGCCAAATAGCCTACCATGCACTATTGTTCCCTTTGATTAGCCCCCTTGAGCCTATGAGCCTAATTTTTGTTGATTAAACCCACATACGTAACCTTCAAAAATCCGATTTTATTCCTTACCCATTGCCTAAGCTAGTGGAGCACATTCTATGATACAATGGGTTATGTGAGTAATGTGGTGTAAGCTTGGGGGTGTGAAAGTAGGCGTTTGCTTCCTTTTCATAATTCAATTAAAAAAAACCAATTCGAAAAAAAAAGAAGAGATGAATAAAGTGTCATCTTTATGGTGTATGTAATTGCGGGTGTCGAAAGAATTCATTATGGCATACTAAAGGGAGTAGTTGGAAGAAGTTTTTTGATATATGATGGAGTTTGTGTGGATGTCATTGATCTTACTTTGAGATCTAATCTTTTGCAATCATAGCTCCACTAGTGATAGGCCTTCAACCAATTCCAAATATCTATCCTACCTTTTGACCCTAGCCCCGTTACAACCAATAAAAGACCTCATAATTTTTTGCATGCATTAGTTTTCGAAGTGGTGGAGAATTGAGATGAAATGCAAGCTTATGGATTGAATACATCCATTTGGAAGAATTTTGAGCGATACAATCCTATCCTTAAACACATGAGAGATTGAGAGTCCACATATCCTAAAGTGAGGTCTACCAATTTAACTACCTGAAGGTCTCAATTTTAGTGCTTCGGGATTGAAGCTAGCTATATGAATTTCTTTTTCCTACTTTGACTTGAGAATTTGATAGGATGGCTATCCTTGACTTGTGACGCTTGTGATCATAAGTAAAGTTTAAAATGCAATTTTGTTGAGAGATTTGGAAATTACTTTATTAAGTCCCGATGAAACGTATTTGTCTTGTGATATGTTTGATATTGGTTAAAGGATTGATGAGGGGGTGATCCCTACTCTATTTGGTTTCCACTCCTCCTATTTTCTTTATTGTTTATTTGCTTGAGGACAAGCAAAAATCTAAGCTTGGGGGAGTTGATAAACACGTAAAATATGCATTATCTTAGTGTGTTTCAAGCATGATTTACAAGTGTTTAATGCATATTTCGTGTTTAGATCGAGTATACTGCTGTTGTTTGTGTTTTTATATGTAGGTATTGGCTCAAGATTGAAAGATTTGATGATCGTTGGAAGTTTTACAAGAGTTTGAAGCAATAACAAGCTTTCGAATGCATGGTTCGTGAAGAAAATGGATGCACAAGTATGAAGAACTGGAATTTCGACCATGATGCAATTTGAATTCGGAAAAACTCAAAAGATGAAAGTTGTAGATCTCTTCAACAGGTTTCCAATGCAACTTGAATCACCTCATTCTGAGGTCGGACGCAAAAGTTATAGCCAAAATACCGAAAACTAAAGAAACAAGCACAAAATCAGCAAAACAGCCCCTACCACACCCTGGTGTGGTGCAGACCACACCGGTGGCGCGGGAATTAGTTAATTTCCAGATTTTTAGGGACATATAAATAGATGTTTTGACTTAGGGTTTTGGATATCTTTTGTTATGTTCTTTTAGCCATCAATTAGCAATTGTTTTGGAGTTCAAGTATTGAAGGAAGACATTAATCTCTTGTAGAAGATTAGATTGCAAGTTTTGATTTTGAAGATCTCAATTGAAAGACGGGTTAACTCTTTCCTCTCTTTGATTTATTTCTTCTTATGATTGATTTGCATAATTATTTGATGTATTCTCTTATCTCAATCATGTGTGAGTAGTTTTCTTGTCTAGGATTGGGAAAGAACCCAACTTTTTGGTGATTGATGATGAATTAATATATGTTCTTGGTGAAAGTTTAGATCTTTAAACTTAATTTCTTGTGTTTTAATCTTGTTGATTCGCTTGATCACCGTATTAGCAATCATAGGTAATTAATTGAAGGACTGAAAGGTGAAGATTAATACCGGATCTCTAGAGATTAAGCAGGGAGCTCGAACCACGAAAGTAGGCTAGATTCCTTGGAGATTTGATTTGGATTAGCATAAAGCTTAATGAGTTTAATTTAATCTTGATTCCACGAAAGTAGGTTAATTGAGATTGATTAGGCACGATCTTTAGACCTTGAAAGAGGCTTTAGATTAATTTAGGCTAATTCACCCTTTCTAGATTAAACCAACACCAAGAATTGAAATAATTCATCATTGACACCTAAGTTGTGGTGAAAACCCAATCCTAGTCCTTCATTATATTGAATTCCATCCGATTAGTTGTTTATTTTATCTTTTATTAAATCTCTTCTAATTTACTCTTTGATTTAGCTAGTTGATAACGTGAAATTTGGTAATTAACCCTAGTCCCTGTGGGATCGACCTTGATAGCTACAACGAGTCTGTGCGCTTGCAGATTTGCCCTATCACCTAACAGCAACCTAAAGTGCCCAATTACTTCCACATCTACCTATTATTCGTCGCCCACAAAGATGTGTCTTTCAACATCACTTGGCTTTCGGTAGCTCAGGCAACCTTGCATAGAAACACTTATGTGAGTAGTAGCACCAGAGTCTAACCACCAAGTGTGTCTAGGTACTGAAGCTAAATTAACCTTAGAACAGACCAATGTAAGGAACGTACCCTTATTAGCACGCCAGACGTGATATTTAATACAATCCTTCTTTAAGTGTCCAGGCTTGTTACAGAAGAAACAACCCTGATTATCCTTATGTTGTTTCTTCTGAACTGGACCATTAGCAGCTTCATTATCATTCTTTCTTTTCTTGCCCTTATCCTTAGAGGCATAGGCCAAATGAGCACTTTCTGTCTTATCTTGCTTTAACCTGTCTTCTTCTTGCACACAGTATGAAATGAGCTCATTTAGAGTCCATTTTTTTGGCAGTTATAGCTGACCTTAAACTGATTGAATTGTGCAGGAAGAGATAACAGAACCAGATGCATCAATAACTCATCTCAAAGATCGAGTTTAAGTGCCTTAAGCTTTGAAGCAATATGAGATATTTTCATAATGTACTCCCTGATATTTCCTTTGCCCTTATAATTTATTGAAATCAAGCGAGCTAAGAGCGTGCTTGTTTCTACCTTATCGTTTTTTGCAAAACGCTTCTCAATTTCGGTAAGGAAATCTTTAGCCTTAGTAATCCCTTCGATTCTATGCCCCTGAAGGCGTCCGGAACGCCGCACTTAATGATCATAAGACTCATGTGATTTGAACGCTTCCACTTCTCATACTACTTCTTTGCATTAGGAGTGCTATCCGTATTGAGAGATTGGGGTTGTTCAATTCTTAATGCAAGGTCTAGATCCATGCAGCCAAGAACAATTAATATGTTCTCTTTGCAAACCTTAAAGTTTGTCCCATTTAGCATGGGAATTGAGTTGATGTTAGCAGAAATTGTTGCAGCCGATACATTAGCTGAAATAAAACAAAAATACTCACATTAATAACCATAATTAATAATCAATAAATTTTAAATAATGATAAATCCCATCCAAGATATCTGGCATAACATTAATATCAAGTCTTTAGACAGTAATATTAACTTGTAAGTGATACCTTGTTGCAATGATCAAACATTAATAATAACTCATGTCAAATAATAAAACTATCTTTGGATCGATTCATTATTCACATGTAAACCTTATAATTGTCACACACTTGTCATCGCAGATATGTATACAGTCTATATAAATATTAACATTCCTTTGGGCCGATTAAATATTTACACGAAAGCATACATACAAACATCTCACATTCCTCATGAACAATCTACACAAGAGAGGTTACTTTGGCAACTTCTTGTTTCAATTAATCAATTGGAGTGAGAGACAACCTTAATACCTTAGTGTCATAATATTTGAATTAAATAATTGATTAAAAAATCAAATTAAATTTAAATTAAATTAATTTAATTTAAATTTTCATAGCTTAAATAGGGCATCATTGCTTAGTTAGGGCCCATAACTTAATTGAATAAATTAAGTATACCAAAGTGGACCCATAAATTAATATGAGAAGCCGAGGCTTAACTATAGTGAATACGAAGTTCGCTTGACTTCGAACGCGAGGTTTGTTTGTATTGAGTACGAGACTCACCTAAGAACGAACGTGAGGTTCGTTTGAATCGAGCAAAAGGCTCACCTGAGAACGAACGCGAAGTTCGTTTGAATTGAGCGCGAGGCTCACCTAAGAACTGAGCGCGAGGCTCACCTTAGAACTGAGCGCGAGACTCATCTTGAGAACGAACGCGAAGTTCGTTTAAATTGAGCGCGATGCTCACCTTAGAACGAACGCGAAGTTCGTTTAAAGCTTTCAAGCCTCGCCAAAATTTGAGGTAACCACCTCCTTAATTTTCGTCACGTTTTCACGCACGAACCCTAAGGGTTTCAATCTGAAACAGCAACCGTCATTGCTCCTGCATCCAAAGGTCAAAACCCTAGGGTTTTCTGACGCAGCCGTCGCCGTCGGAGTCGAAAGCGAGGCCGCCAACGAAACTTCGCCGGCGAGGAGCACATGACCGAAGACCAAACCCAAAAAATCCAAAAATTCCTCGATTTTATTTTCAAAACCAGATCCATAATCGAAAAAAGCAAAGGATGATTTCTTGATCCAGATCCCAAAAAAGCGAAGGAAAAAACCAACAAAAATTGTAAAAAATTACTGTTCATGGTGATTTTTACTGTTCATCCGAACAGTAACAAATAAAACAGCGTTGTTGTTCATCCGTGAACAGTTCTTAAAAAAAACACAAATTAAGATCAAAGAACCCTAATTTTAATCTTAATCTCTTAGAACAAATCAATGTGGCTCTGATACCACTTGTTAGATCTTAACAAACTTGAGATCTAAATCTGAAAGCCATGATTAATTCAAAGAGATTAACAAGAATCAAAAGGCGCGGAGGCATATATCTAAATCCATTGAAGAAAACTTGATTAGGGTTTTGATGATCTTCTAACCTTAGGGTTCCTCTAACCAAATTTCTCTCTAGATGGGGGTGAAGAGAGTTAGAGAATGTAATCCTAGATTAGGGACCATAACCCCTTATTTATAGGTGTTGTACATTTATAATTTGGCCCCTCATCAAATTATAATTACAACCTGGTATCTGCACATATAACCCCATGATTATATTTAAATACCCATTAATCCAAATTGATTGATCACTTTAGTGGGTTATTCTGAAGGATAGTAATACACACAGATTAATCATATGTGCCCACAAATAGATTTAATTAGATTTAAATCCAACAGGGACACTCCAAGGTTTCTAACACAGGTTAATGAAGATATATATAAGAGCCCATCCTCGTAAGTAACATTAACCTTATAATTTGTTGCGGTGACTTATTGATCCATCATCAGCTGCAATGATGCCGGGAGAAACAAAGTAATTATGAATGCTGGAGGAAATTGGGGAGAAGGCTGCTGCTAAAGATTCTCATATCATTAACAGATAGTAGGAGGCTACAAATAAAACATTTGTAGCTTGTGCTAAAGCTTAGTGATTTAATCATTTTGTCTGTGCTGCTTTTAACAGGCAGTTAAAAGAAAGGATTAATTAAAAATAATAATAATAATAATAAAAGGCAGCCCGATCGGAGTTGTATTTTTTTAACCGTTCATTATTTTTGGAATAGTTATGATTAATTTTAATATGTATAACTAAAGATTCATTCCTAATAGTTGAAACTTCAACATGTCTGTTTGCGCAACAAGAAATTTAGTGTTATAAAGAAAAGCAAGACGTCTTCAGTTATTTAAAAAATAATAAAATAAAGAAGAGACAGTACTGCTAATGTGGAGCACTTCTCAGAAATAAATATTTGTTTTTTTTTTTGAAGAAAGAAACGGAGCTTGAAGCCCTATTCTTGTATATATATGCAAAAAAGAATGAGAGGTTACATTTACAAAGTTAGAGTATGGTGAAGAGAGGGGGAACATTGGAAGATGTGAACTACCGGGAGAGGGCCTTGACGTCACCGATAAGTAGATATCTTCAATGTTCCCACCCCCATACCAACATCAAAACGACAAAAAGGAAAGCCAAAAGACAGTAATAAGAACAGATACAGATCGAAGAAAAATAGCAACAAAAGAGTGTTTGCAACAAAAACAAAATGAGCCCTTGAGGAGGCTAACTGCTGGCAAGCTGAAGGGAAGATGAGTAATCATGGGAGCCTGTTACTGTCTTCGCTGGATTCCAGGATCTCAGGGAGGCCCGATGATTGTAGAATATTCTTCAGTTTAATGGCCTTCTTGGAGGCAGACGCACCTGTCCAGAGAAGGAGAAAGTTAACTGATTTGTTGATGATTTGCTGAGGAGAGCTGCTCAAGTTGGAGAAGGTACAATCATTCCTAGCTTGCCAAATAACCCAACAGATGATAGGGAAGCATATGCTCCAGAGGTGACGAGCTGCAGATTGAATGGATCTATCCTGGCAGATGGCTAAGCATTGGAGGATGCTGCTAGGGAGAGGGCCAATATTAATCCTAGAAAGCAGTGGAGCCCAAATCTGGATGACGAAAGGACATTCAAGGAAAAGATGCACTTGGGATTCCTGGGAGCTACAAAAGGAACATGAAGGATCCCCTAGCCATCCTTGGTTAGCCAATCTATCCCTGGTCTTAAGTCTGGATAAACTCAGGAGCCAGAAGAAGATTTACACTTTACTTGGTAGCAAATTGTTCCAAATGATAGTCTGAAATTGGTTGCGCAATCCTCCGTCTGCCAGGGAGAAATAAAGTGACTTGACAGAAAAAGTGTTTGACGTGGAAATAGGCCATAATGGCTTGTCGTCTGAAATGGAGGGCTGCAGATTGCAGGAGGTAAGATGTTGCATAAGATGCTGCACCTGATAACTTTCTTCTTCATAAATAGGGCGTCTGATGATTGGTTTCCAAATCCAAGTATCCCCCTGAAATCTACCTTAGGAACAAGAGGGGACTAGCTTAGTGAATGCTAATGTAGAACCCCGTAAATTTAATAATGAATATATTGAATTTCTAGTGATAAATAATTCCTTGTAAATGTTAATCATATACATACATATATATGAATGTGATTATCAGTGTATGAGAACTTAACAAGTGTGTATGGGAGAGATTTTGAATGGTGTGAGCAGCAGGTTCATAAGTCATCTCATCTAGCAGTTTTTCTCCTGACCGGTCAACCGCAGGGCATGTGCTGGTCGATCGCATATCAGGATTGCACTCAGGATAGGTTTTTCCTGCTGTGCGGTCTGTAGGCGTCAAAAAATACTAAAAGATATCCAAATACAGCTCAAGAGGAAGTCATCCAAAAAAATCATGAAAAGGACACAAGTATAGACCGTCTCGCACGCGAGACAGTCTTTACTGTCTCGCTCGTGCGAGACAGTGTTTACTGTCTCGCCAGTGCGAGACAGTGTTTACTGTCTCGCCCGTGCGAGATAGTGTTTACTGTCTCGCACGTGAGACAGTTCTCAAAAGTTCAGAAACTGCTTCAATAACCACAGACACGTGGCCACCAACTGTTCAGGAACGTGAGAAACGTCGTGGGCGAGAATCACGTTGATAACTGCCAAAATAACAGAGTTTTAAAACGTGGGAAGACAGTTACAAAAAAACTGTCAGGCAGTTGAGGATTTCCGAGACAGTATTTACTGTCTCGGAACCCGAGACAGTGTTTACTGTCTCGGAAGCTTTATTCGTCCAGGGGCTATAAATACCCCCCTGAGATCATTTTTTTGAAGGGGCTGATCATAGAGCATCCATCGAGCATTTTTTAGAGCAATCCAGAGCAGAGAGAGCAGACACAATTATTCTTGAACTTTCCTTGAGATTCGAGCTTGGACTTGATCTTAAGAAGAACGATTATCTTACTTTGATAAGATCTTCATTTCAAATTCTCACTTCGATAAACGAAGGAAGAATCACTAAGCCCCCTTCATGATCTGTGATTTAGCGGTCCACGAGTTAAAGCACTCCCGGCACAGGCAAAGATCCCACGCAAGCAGCGATCCAAACAACGATCCTGCATTTGTTTCTAAAAAGTTGTAATTTTTATTTTGTTGTGTAAAAGAGGTCTTATAAAAAGGCTATTTCTTTCGAATTCGTTGTAATCGACCGAAGATATAATGAATTCCACAGCGAAACCAACTTTTGACGAAAACAAACTGGCGACCACAGTGGGAGCCAACGGTCTCGCTACCGAGACCATCGTGTCGCAGCCGATCAAGATCCAGATTGAATCAACGGTCGAGTACGAGTTCGACCAAGCAAAGTTTGAGGAGTATTTGTCATCCTCATTTGCAAAGTCTTCCTCGCCTCATAAATGCAGGAAGATTTCATCTTCGTTGAAGCTTTTTAAGTTGTCAAATGCTACGGATGAAGACTCATGTCCGATTGTTGCTGAGAATCCTACTCGCAACATCTCTGCTCACGATGACTCTTCTCCAGTTAAAGAGTCATTGAATCAAAGCCCGCCGGCACTGACAAAAAGAGCTCGTCAGAGACAGCGTCAACGCCGCGCTCGCCAAATGGCTAAGGCCTTGGAACAAACCGACGGGGTTTGTTATCACGCGGACCTAGAGTCGAGGAGGCATCGAGTGGTTCAGTTGTCTCAACAAGCAATTACTCATGTCTCTGCTAAACTAACAACGGATGAATGGACTCTTGTTAAAAGGAGTCGTTCGACCCTCAAAGAACGTATACAAAAGCGTCGTGCAAACGCTGCTCATGCCCGTGCTCTCTCACAACAAAGACGAGAAAGGAAGAAGGAAACGGTGGCTAAAGATCCACCAAAATTCTGCAAAGTTTGGATTCCAAAGTCTGGAGTTGTACAAAACCAGCATTCGGAGCCCGTTAAGATTTCATACCCACAAGGGGGTGGTTCTAAACGTGTGACTCCCGACATAACCTTGGATTGTTCAAAGACAATAATAAGTTGTCTTGAGAATGCCAACAAGGTTTTACATCCTCAGAAGAAGACATATTTGTCAAAAGACATCGTTATACCTGGGGGGTCGTACCAACAGATGATAAGATTTTTTGGCAATCATACCGATGAATCATACTATCAAGCTGGGGGTGTGAACAAAACTCGAAAGAGAATTGTCCGGGAAATGAGCTCTCATTGTTCCTGTGCGCGACTCATTAGAGCAGTACTATCAGAATGTGGCTGTTTCAAACGAGGAATCATCCTGCAAAGAGCCTCAGTGCTCCCGAAACTTTTCACCAAAATGTCGAAGTCCAAACCGAGACATTTCCGCAAGAGAAGATCAGGTGTCCAAGATGACGAATTCCCTGAAATCACCATCAACATGGCTGATAAAGGAAAATCTAAGCGACATTCAAGTGAATCAAATCTCGACTTTTCCCCGAGGGGAAAGTCAATTCAAGAATTGCTCAACGGATGTCCCGACTCCAGTTAGGAGCCATCAGACGTAGAGACTACAAGAGAATGCGTGAAGGAATGTCATCAGAGGATGAGCTCTCGGACACTTGTTCTGTGATCGCTTTGGATGATACAGTATCTAGCACAGGGTAAACCAGAGAAGTACTCACAATCACCTCTGATCAGTTCGCTCAAATACTTCAAGAGGCTCTAGCCAAGCAACGTGAAGAAATTAGAGCTGAAATAAAGATGGAGATGGAGTTGGCTATCCAACAAATGAGAGAGTTGCTAGCTCAACGGCCTCAACCTCCTGAGTCCAATCAGCGAGCTGAATCCAGGCACCACACTCAGAATGTTGTAGATGACAGTGATCCAGAAGTGGATGAAGTCATTATGACTGATACACCTCCCAATAGCAATAACGCTGGGGGTGGTTTAATGGATCCTCCCAACAACGATATTGGGGGTGGTTCAATAACACCTCTTACAGGGGTGGTCCAACTCATTCTCCTCAACGTCTTTCGAATGAAGACATAGACGATGACAAGAAAATGAAAGAGCTTGAAAACAAAGTCAACGCTTTGATGACGGCTCAAGAAGTAAAAAAGACGGGTATTCCATGTCCCTATCCAAAAGAATGGGATTCAATTCCATACCCGGCAAAGTTCAATCTGATTGACTTCACACCGTTCGAAGGAAAGAGCTCGCCTACTCAGCACTTGATTTATTTCAAGTCTCATTTGGGCATGATATCTGAAAACGAGGCGTTAATGGTCCGGTCATTCGTTGGCACCCTTCGTGGTCCCGCCTTCGATTGGTATCGACGTCTCAAACCAGGGAGCATCAATTGCTGGGATGACATAGAAAGTTTGTTCCTCAGTAATTTCTTCGATGATGACACCGAAGTGTCAGATGATGATACCGAAGTGTCAATCGGAACCCTTTTGGATGAGAAACAAAAAGACGGAGAGCCGGTTGATAATTTTATCAAGCGCTTCCGTAACAAGGCAATGAATTGCAGAGATCCTGTTACAGAGGAGTTCATCCTGCAAACATGCCACAATAATCTCTCTATCGATGTCCTGGAAGCCCTGGGGGTCGTACCATCCAAAACTTGGAAAAGTTTAAAAATACGTGGCGAACAAGCTGAACACTTTCTTAAAAGAAAGAAAGTTGAGAGAAATCAACCGGCGATATCTACAGCCGCTGCGAATGCAACTCTCAATCCGAAGTTCCAAAAGGAGTATTCTTTTGAAGATGATGAAGCTCCAGCCATCTTGAAATACCTCATCGCCAATGACAAAATCGAGCTGCCACCTATTAAAGATCAGGAGAGCGCTAAAAGGACTACGGATCCAAACTACTGTGCATACCACAGAAGGGTTCTTCATCCCACCAAGATTTGCTTTGGACTTAAAAATAAAATTCAAGCTTTAATTGACTCCGGCGTCATAACGGCAAAACAAGCCAAGTGAGGACGTATAACACTCCATTGGGTACACGAGTATAAACTGTTTCCCCTAACTCTAAACGGTATACGAGAATAAACTGTTTCCCGAACCTCCGACCGATATAAGAGGTTAAAAATTGCTTCCAAATGTGATTAGACTCAGGTTTACCTGAAAGCTAGGGGTGGATATGAGGTTATCATGGCTGAATACGAAGACAGGAACCAAGACATAATTCTATATCAAGAACAGCAATGTTGCTCACAAACGAAAAGTTCCTGAAAAAGTACTATCCCTAGTACATTCAGGGTAACCTATTTAACGGGAAGTTTCTGGAGAATACTATATATGGTATTCTTAAGGATAACCCGAAACTAATCGATTGTTCAAGATAAAAACCAATCATCTGAATAATCCACCTTTAATCATGATAAAAAATGATTAAGAACCTCCCGTTATGGCTATTTAATTATGTCCAAAATGATTAAAACCCTTTCACTGTGATTTTTGGAGTTCTCTTACATTGAGATGAGATTCAATGACTTCATCAAGTCGACCTTCCCTCACAAAACTCTGAAATTATTCATCTGCTGATTAATTAGTTTCAATCGTCGGGATCAATTTCGCCAACTCCCACTGTGACTTTCCAAGCATTTTATCGTTGAGATGAGATTCAATGACCTCATTAGGTCAGTCTTTCCTCACGAAACTCCTATGGTCTAATTGCGGAGTGCTTGATGATTCGCAGTCCTCCACCATAAAATTCCTCACCAATCAAATTAACTGATGGTGAGTCCACCAAAATACATCGTGGTTAAATATACCCAAACTCCCGTTGTGTCCAAGCCTTCAACACTCCCACTGTTGAGCCCTGGCACCCAAAATTTCAATTCATGACAATTGGCAATCTCCATTCGGTCAAACCTTTAAACAGTTAGGACCAAAGCCAAAATCCCCTCTCGATTCCTTCCTTGAACGAGAGGTCCACAAATTGAATGATCAAACCTTTAAACAGTTAGGATCGTATCAAATTCCCAATTGGTCAAATCTTTAAACAGTTAGGACCAAAGCCAAAATCCCCTCTCGATTCCTTCCATGAACGAGGGTTCCACAAATTGAACGATCAAACCTTTAAACAGTTAGGATCGTCTCAA
>BQKN01057785.1:1292-11701 GCA_022839385.1 Asparagus kiusianus | reverse complement strand
CGTCTCAAACCCCCATTTGGTCAAACCTTTAAACAGTTAGGACCAAAACCAAAATCCCCTCTCGATTCCTTCCATGAACGAGAGGTCCATAAATTGAACGATCAAACCTTTAAATAGTTAGGATCATCTCAAACCCCCATTTGGTCAAACCTTTAAACAGTTAGGACCAAAATCAAAATCCCCTTTCGATTCCTTCCATGAACGAGAGGTCCACAAATTGAATGATCAAACCTTTAAACAGTTAGGATCGTATCAAACTCCCACCTGGTCAAACCTTTAAACAGTTAGGACCAAAGCCAAAATCCCCTCTCGATTCCTTCCATGAACGAGAGGTCCACAACTTGAACGATCAAACCTTTAAACAGTTAGGATCGTATCAAACCCCCACTTGGTCAAACCTTACTACAGTTAGGACCACAACCAAAATCCCCTCTCGATTCCCTCCATGAATGAGAGGTCCACAACTTGAGCGATCAAACATTTAAACAGTTAGGATCGTCTCAAAACTCCCACTTGGTCAAACCTTACTACAGTTAGGATCACAACCAAAATCTCCTTTCGATTTACATTGCGAACGAAAGGTCCACTTTTGAATTGGATAATCAAACCTTATGACAGTTAGGATTATTCAAACCAATCCAGATTCTCTAAGTGGAGATCCCACTTTGAGTTTCCTTTGCACCAGGAGATAGAATATAAAATTCTTCCTCTCCGATTTTGGGTTTATCTCTACCAACAAATAAGAGACCAGGAGATAGAATATAAAATTCTTCCTCTCCGATTTTGGGTTCATCTCTACCAATAAGCAAGAGACCAGGAGATAGAATATAAAATTTTTCCTCTCCATCATCGGGTTCATCTCTACCAATAAACAAGAGACCAGGAGATAGAATATAAAATTCTTCCTCTCCATCATCGGGTTCATCTCTACCAACAAAAAAGAGACCAGAATACTCCAATAGGTACACGAGTCTAAACTGTTTTCCTACCCTCAACAGGAAGTTTCTGGAGAATATCACTTAGAATATTCTTAAGAATAACCTGACTACCTCCCAATGGGTATATGAGGTTAACTATTCCTTAAAAACTCCAAAAAATACATGAGTATAAACTGTGTTCTTATGAAGAACTGATACAGTGATTAACAATCCAGTATCAATTTGATGACAAAAGCTGAATTCACAAGTACAAATCCCAGCTTCGAGTCAAGACTTCGACAACGGTCAAGCGATAAACGTAGCACCGGAAGAATTTTGTTTATTCTACAAAGCACTGAATAGACCAAAAGATGAAGAGGTCAAGATTTGAAGCCATTTACGGGTTCTTCCGTACGATCTACTCAATCAAGTATTGAAGGGATTGCAAATAAGACCTGTCTTATCCAAAGTGTCCCAGACCCCTCTATAAAGGAATGAGTCTAGAACACTTTGGAGGGGGTATCTGTAGGTGTCAAAAAATGCTGAAAGATATCCAAATACAGCTCAAGAGGAAGTCATCCAAAAAAATCATGAAAAGGACACAAGTATAGACCGTCTCGCACGCGAGACAGTCTTTACTGTCTCGCCCGTGCAAGACAGTCTTTACTGTCTCGCCCGTGCGAGATAGTGTTTACTGTCCCGCACGCGAGACAGTTCTCAAAAGTTCAGAAACTGCTCCAATAACCGCCGACACGTGGCCACCAACTGTTCAGGAACGTGAGAAACGTCGTGGGCGAGAATCATGTTGATAACTGCCAAAATAACAGAGTTTTAAAACGTGGGAAGGTAGTTACAAAAAAACTGTCAGGCAGTTGAGGATTTCCGAGACAGTATTTACTGTCTCGGAACCCGAGACAGTCTTTGCTGTCTCGGCCGCCGAGACAGCAAACACTGTCTCGGAAGCTTTATTCGTCCAGGGGCTATAAATACCCCCCTGAGATCATTTTTTTGAAGGGGCTGATCATAGAGCATCCATCGAACATTTGTTAGAGCAATCCAGAGCAGAGAGAGCAGACACAATTGTTCTTGAACTTTCCTTGAGATTCGAGCTTGGACTTGATCTTAAAAAGAACGACTATCTTACTTTGATAAGATCTTCGTTTCAAATTCTCACTTCGATTAACGAAGGAAGAATCACTAAGCCCCCTTCACGATCTGTGATTTGGCGGTCCACGAGTTAAAGCACTCCCGGCACAGGCAAAGATCTCACGCAAGCAGCGATCCAAACAACGATCCTGCGTTTGTTTCTAAAAAGTTGTAATTTTCCTTTTGTTGTGTAAAAGAGGTCTTATAAAAAGGCTATTTCTTTCGAATTCGTTGTAATCGACTGAAGATATAATGAATTCCACAGCGAAACTAACTTTTGACGAAAACACGGTCGACCGCACTGGGCGCGACGGTCGACCGCCCAGCAGGCAGAGAGTTTACTGGGTTTTGGGTCTTAACGGGTTTCGGGTCGGGTTTGGGGGTTAGTATATATTCTATTTAACCCAAGAGAACCCCTTTTCATCTGAAATCAGAAACCCTAGCCCCCTCTCTCTCCCCTCAAACCCTAGTTCTCTCTTTTTGGTGATTTGGGAGGAGCTTTGAAGGATTTTTCAGCGGATTTTGGGTGGATTCAGCGAGAGGGATCATCTTCCTCCAGATCTAGGGCGTTGCTTTCATCAGAGGCGAGTAACATCTCGCCCAACTTCACCCCTTTTTGTTTTTATGCTTAAATTTGGGTTTTATCCAGTTTT
The DNA here is from genome assembly GCA_022839385.1 of Asparagus kiusianus. Lineage (NCBI taxonomy): Eukaryota > Viridiplantae > Streptophyta > Magnoliopsida > Asparagales > Asparagaceae > Asparagus > Asparagus kiusianus. Next base: position 8,985 of record BQKN01057785.1, on the reverse strand, counting down.
ATTGAGCCTAAATTGTATTTTTGGTAGATAAAATAGATCCTTATGGCATAAGATGTGAGAATCTTTCATTTCAGTTTTAAAAGGTTCACTAATGATTTTAATTAATGAGATCTTGAGCTGAAATGTTTTTATGAGAGCTAAACCTATTTTTACTGTTTAGGAATATTTCAAAACCATGTTGATAGAAATTTGGGATTTTTGATAATAGGGTTTTAACTGTTTAAACTTGTTGTTTACTGCCATATATCATTATGAAAGTGTTAATGTTAGGTTAGAATAAATTTACAAATTTTTGTAATGAGAATCGACGCTGACAGAAACCCAGACTGGGATTCTGTCCGTGTCGCGGTCGACCGCAGCGGATGCGGCGGTCGACCGCTCTGAAATTTTTCCAGCAGAAAAGTCTCTGCTCCTTGAGCGGTCGATCAGGACATCCTCAGCGGTCGATCGCCGCTCAGTTTTGAGCATAGTGGCTTTTGGCGCTGTGTGCGGTCGACCGGGGTGGTTTCTGCGGTCGACCGCCGCACAGTTTCGTGCATGTTGTTTGTTCTGTTGGTCTTTTCACGTGTTCGAGAGATCATCTCGTTCGTCCCCCACTAGTTTGCGATGATAGTGACTTATCTACACATGGGGACTGGCTTGTGACACAAATTTAGGCTTGTACATTGTAATACGTGCAAGTTTGGGATATATATATCTTTCCTCATATACTAGAATTATATACGTCTCTTCGTTCATAGTCCATGTGTTGAGCATGCATTATTATCGATCCATGTGTTGGATAATTATCATTTCAGTCTATGTGTTGGACCTGCATTTTGTTCGCGTGGAAAATTGTGTTCTTCTTCATAGATGATTTCATTACAACTTTGATAACAACTTTATGCGTTTACAAAGATCCGGTCTTTTTATAAGAGCCGGTTACAATGAAAATCAAAATAAAGAAATAAAAATTACAATTCTCTCTGAACAAATCACGAGTTTCCTGTTTTATGGTCCCTCGCTTGCGTGGGTTGTTTGCCTGTGCCGGGGTTGATTACCGTGGACTACCGCGCAATCTCGATCCGAACAGATCTACGTGGTATAACGGGTATTATCCCACCAAGGAGATAATAGCCGGGAGGGATCGTTTCACCAAGGAAACGCTCGCTCAAATCTCGGGATCTAAGAACCAAGCTTAGATCCGGAGTAGAATGACGTAGATCTGAGTATCCAAGTCTTCAAGCCTTCACAATTCCGAGTTGAGGTCGCAATCCGGTAGAGTTTCGGCTCTTCAGAAGTTTCAGAAAAAGTCCCCTCAAATGAACAACCACCCCCCTATTTATAGGACACCTGAACTGTGCCCACATGCACAAGAGAGAGGGGGGGAAAACACCGAGCCACCTTAGGGTGGCTCGGCTTGGGCCGAGCCACCACGGGTTGGCTCGGTTCGGGCCGAGTCCCCGGGTGTGTCGTATTTCGTTGTTTTCCGGTGTTTTCCGTCTTTCGGTTCTTCGTTTGATTCGCCCGGACTTTGATTTGATAGCCCGTGTCATTATTTGGCAGTATTTCCGCCTCGGTGTTTGAGTACAAATCCTATTTTATTGTTGGACGACTCGTTGATTTTCCGAACCGTTGGATCGATTCCACATGCGAACGTATTCCGTTGCTTGTGTGCGGTTCGTTGGCTTCGTAGCCTCGTTAGTCCGCTTCATTGCTCGAACGTCCGTTGATTTGTCGATTTCTTGTGTCGAGCTATGCTAAGGGACCCATAGGCAATTTTATACGCCTACAGATACCCCCTCCAAAGCGTTCCAGCCTCATTCTTTTATAGAAGAGTCTGGAATGCTTTGGATATGATCGCCCCTACTCCTTGTCGGTGTAACGGGACCTGGAACGACTTTTGTTCTGTATTCCTTCACTCCTTCAGGCTATTCGGTGCTTTGTCGAATGCTTGTAAGGATTCCGGTGCTGCATTTATTGTCTGACCGTTGTCGGAATTTGAACTTGAAGTCGATTCCTGATTTTCCAATCTTTTAGCTCGTGCTCATTGGTTCGACGTACAACTAACCCTCGATTATTGGCGTTGAGTCTTCATTTGCGACGCGTTGTCCGGCGTCGTGTTATTGAGTTATCCTTAAGAATATTTTTAGAAAAATATTCTCCAGGAACTTCTCAATAAAAATAGGGAATAGTTTATACTCGTATACCTTATTGGAGTATTTTCGTGCTCAAAATAAGCTGAACCGGCTTGAAAATGAGCCAAAAAAAGGCAGTAATTTAGCTCAAAAGATTTCTTCCGTTCCTTCCGAATGTGTGGGAGAGACAGGAATAAACCAAGGATGGGACCCTCAGTTGATTTGAAGTCGTTTTGACGCTTGATTCGGCCTCTTTTGAACTAATCTGGACTGGTCTGGTTTGGTTCAACTTGGTCCGGTCCGGTTCAACTTGGCCCAACCTATAAAAGGGTCCCTTTTCCTTCTTTTTCTTCTTTTCCTTCTCTTTTTCTAGGGCCGGCCCCCCCTTGTCCTCTTTTTGCCTTTTCTCTTCCCTCGAGCACTCTTTCATCTTCAAATCTTGATATTTGTCCTAGATCTAGGGTTCCTTTGGATCTTGGACTGAAAAATCCCTCAAAAAGCCATTCTTTAAAATCCCTCTCAGGCCCCTCGAGCGCGTGGTGAAAGTTTCCTAAAAGACCTCATCTTTATTGGATCTTGAGCCTTTCTTCAGGTAAATCCTCCACAATTTTGATCTTTTTCATGCTCAATTTAATTTATGTACTTGTGGGATCGTGTGTGGGGGTTAAAACTATGATATGGCGCCTCGAGTTAATCTTTCAGGGGGGTAGATCTGATAAAAAAGTGATCTTTTTTCTAGATCTGACCTCTTTTAATTTATTTTGCAGCTTGTCATGTCGCGCTCTTCGAGAGGTCGTTCCCCTGCTATGTTGGCTGATGGCGCGCCTCCTTCCTATGCTGGTGAGCTATTTTTAGCAGTATTTGGAAATTTACAAATTAGTCCCTATTTTCTTGTAAATTTACAAATTGGTCCCTTTTTACCCCACGTTGTTCTCCTTGGTGAGGCAATCGGGAAGAACCTTGATTCTCCTTGGTGAGGATCGACGCTTTTGGCATATTTGGGAATTTTGCAAATTAACCCCTCTTTTCTTGAAAATTTGCAAATTGGTCCATTTTACCCCACGTTGTTCTCCTTGGCGAGGCAATCGGGAAGAGCCTTGATTCTCCTTGGTGAGGATTGACGCTTCAAAGATATGTTTTGCTTGGTCAAAACCATATCTCAAAATTAAAGGGGGTGATTTGACGCTACATTACGCTTTATAAGGCAGGGATATGTTGTTGACATACCCTGTGTTGTGATTGCACAATGTGGCCAAATCGTCTCACCCTTTATAAGACAATGACTCTATCTTAACTATTTGTAAGATGAGTTCAATTTCCTTTTATAATCGAGACTAACCAGTGTTTAACTGTCTATTTTGAAGTGGGGTACCCTTCTGGATCATTCTCGTCCCACGCAGTCTGTGGGCGTCGTGGCGAGTATTACTCGACCTCCGACGATCCTTCCCCTATTCCAGCTACTCCTCAGTTTGCTTCGGGCATGTCGACTGAGGTTGCCCAAGTGGTGAGGGAAGGTGGTCATCGGGCTATTCGTCAGCTGATCACAGATGCGCCTTTTGTGAAGGATGCCAGCTCTACTCAGCCTCTTCGGAAGAGCGATTTCCTATTTGGTGATTCTGTCGATGACCCAGAAGCCGTATTCATTGATGCTGAGCAGTGGCTCCATAATACCGGCAGTGGCTTCATATACTTGCCGGAGATTCCTCGGCATCGCTCATTGACTGAGCTCAGGCGTCAGGCTGTGACACGGGAGATGTCGTGGCGTTTGACTGAGGATCATGAGAGCATCCATTGCGGTTACGTCACTCATCAGGCAGCTCCTGGCTCGAGCAGGAGTCATATCACTGGATTGCATCCTGGAGTGTTGGGACTAGATGCACCACCACGTAACGAGTTTCTCGCCACTGCTTCGACCTTGAGGAATCGCCTCGCTGCCCTAGGACGGGAGATGCCTGCTACTCGTCACAGGATTTACGGTTGGGTCCATTCTTTGGACAAGTCTTGGTGGAGTCGCATGACGACGTATGTTTTGAGCCGATGGAGTGAGGAGTTGCACGCTTGCGGTTTGTATACAGCCGTCCGTGCCACCATGTATGGCTTGCCTGTCAGTTTGAGACATTTCTGTGCTTTGTTCGAGCTATATAATCCAGACTCGAATACTTTTTTGACCCGGCAGGGGGAGTTGGGCTTGGCTCTTCACGAGATGCACAGGATTTCTGGCTTGCCCATGGGACAGATGCTATACCAGGAGTACTTTCCCTCTAATCATGAATTGGGCCAATTAAAGGATCGCATGCCTGATCGCTATGAGACTCTATGGGATCTCGCTTGTCATTATCACATTGCTTTGGCACAGTCTGAGCCTTTAGCAAAAAGGACCAAGGCCTCCGTGAGTCTGAAGCAGTTTGCGAACTATTTGTTCAAGAACCTGGAGAACAGTTCTGGCGAGGCTATTTGTGAGTTGGCCCCACTTACTCTATCAGAGGTGAACAGTTTGTTGAAGAAGACTGATGCTCACTCCTACACCATTAGCAGTCCTGAGGGTGGCTTCCCTGCGAAGACCAGGTTCAAATCTTTCTTATGGCATGCGACCACACCGATTCGACCGATGACTCTTCTTGCTGGTTATCTCGCTATTTGGTTGAAGAAGTGTGTGGTTCCATATCAGTCTGGTGATGCCTTGCCTTTAGAGGTGCTCTACCCAGCCGTTCAGCTTGCTTATAAGAAAGAGCTTTCACTTCTTCCGGTGATGGTAGCTGACATTCACCGAGGACTTCGACAGCTTTCTAGTGCCTTCACACGGAAGGAGACCGATTTGCCAGGTCAGATTCCCACTCTTAAGGTGGAGCTTCCGTACGCTTATCTGATGGCCTGGTTCGTCCTCCACCGTTCGGATATGATGTCGGTGCCGAACGCCACAGATCACTCCGTTCCCCTGCTACTGTTGCTTAAGAATGGCAGGTGGGAGGGTCGAGGATTTTCTGATGTCAGACAGTAGCTGTAGGTCCACAAGTGTTGGGCATTCTCCATTTGTTTTCCGCAGTTCTCCGGCCGGTACGGCGAGTGCTTGATAGATGATGAAAGGCCAAGAGAGTATCGGACTCACTTAGACATTGGCTGCTTCAATTGGCTGGTGAACATCAGGCCTGGCTATCTGACTTTTCGGGTGAGGGATCAGTGCTTCATAGAGCCATATCTACCCTGCCGATTTGCTCGCCAGTTTGGCTATGATCAGCTCTACATCGGGAATCCTCGTCAGCAGTTTCGGACCCATAGTGGTTTGGTAGACGGTCTCCGTGCATGGTTGTGGACCGTGACTGGCTGTACTGGTGCTAAGTTCAGTCTCCTGGGTATTGATCGGCAGTTGAACCTCACTTTCTTGAGCTGCAAGTGGTTACTAGCAGCTAACAAGACTGTCCCCGTGAAGCCGATTGCAGAGATAGAGGCTGAGGAGGCTTCTCAGCTTGATTCCCTTAGGATTCGGGAGAACGCTCGGGCACAAAGGACGCGAAACAAGACTCGCCGGATTGATGAAGAGGGCCAGAGGACATTCCATTCCACAGACGAGGCTTCAGGCGGGGATCCCGAAGATTATGATGACTTTTCCGAGTAAGGTTTGCAATTCATCTTTTACTTCTATCTTCCAGAAATATTGAAACTGACTATGGTTTGATGTTTCAGGGACCACAGTTGATCAGGATGAAGAGTTCTGTCCTCCTCCCCAGGCGAGACCTTCGATCCCCATTGCTAGGCGGAAGAGATTAGCCCGTAAGCCGCGTGCAGCTTCCCGAGCTTCTGATATGGACCTGGCTGGCGATGATCCTGCCAGTGACGGAGGTAATATCCATCCTGTGAACCATTCTCTTGGTTATTCGGAACATTGACTCATGCTCTTCTACCTCTATATAGGAGTGCGTGGAGAGAATGAGATGAGTCCCGATCCCATTCCCGTATCTCCCGATGAGTCTGACCCACTACCTCATGTAGAGAGGCCTACAGGGGTTGCTGACATTAGAGAGGAGATCAATGTAGGACCCGATTCCGTGAATCCAGGTACATCTAACACTGACACTGTATTTCTTTAGATAATACACGAATGAGTTTGTGTATTCTCTAACTGTCCTCTACTTCTTGCTTCTTCAGATAATTTGTAGGAGGCGAATCCTGGAAATGAAGAGGCTGATGCACCTGTGAGAGGTAACTCATTTCCATTAGTTGTAGTATCTTCACTCTTCTTTGGCACTTATATCTTTTTATGTCAGATTTCTCCATCGATGACTTTGACGAGGGAAGCTTGTTTGCGGACACTCCTATGATGCGCTACATATATAGCTCTCCTCAGATCGATGACCAGTTTCCTGGGGATATGTTTTCTGAGCCCGCCTTCGCTGAAAATCCCGAGGATGGTTCCTTTGAAGGTATGTGCTTCTTTCTGAGTTAATTATAGGACTAGCCAATCTTGACTAATGCAACTATAATGTAACGCCTCTGCGAATTCTGTTTTGAATCTGGCAGGAGCTTTTGTTGAGAAAGACCCTGTTGAGCCGGCTGTGAGACCAACTACACCAGTTGATGCACCTACAGCTGTTACACCTCCACTACCCCCAGCGGCTCAAGGGGAAGAAGGTATAAGTTAACTCATTGAAGAGTGTTATTCCTTTTTCTTATTAAGACTTTTGACGGACTTCTCCCTTTTTTGTGTAGGGCGTTCTTCTCGTCTTCATGTCTTAGTGAAGGATTTGTTATCTGACGACGATCCTGACAAGGTCGTCATCTGCATAGAAGTTCATTCCTTCTTCTCCTTTGTGAATGCTATGATCGGCAAGCTCTTCCACGGCGGACTTTCCCTTCACCCGTTTAAACCTCTCCTTAATTCCAGAATCAACTTGATAAGGGAAGTAGGATATCCAGACTTGGCGAAGGCCATAGTTGACGATCTTGACTGCTTAGAGCATGAGCTCCAGATGTTTCGTGAGCTTCGAGATACCGGTGTCTCTTCATTTATCGCTGCTGAGCTGGAGACCCGTTTACAGTCACTGCGCGAGACTCAGGTTCTTGCTAGTCTTGAGGTTCAGGTGCGGCGAGATCGAGTAGCTCGAGTTGAGACCGGCCTTGCTACCAGATTATCTTTCCTTGCCGAGCTTGACTCTTCCATCGTCTCTTGTGAGACCCAGATAGACCAGCTCAGAAGAGAACTCCGCAAGAAAGAGGAGACCTTGGGTATTCTCCAGATGACGAGAGGACAGGATCAGCAGACCTGCACTGCTTTATCCGACGAGCTGACATCCTTAAAGCAGGAGCTGGTTGAGACAGAGGAGACTGCTGCGAAGACCTCTGCCGCTACCGAGGAGTCCATTAGAGCTGAGCTTAGCCAAGCTTATGATGATAAGCTGTCTAAGTTCAGTCAGCAGATTTTTAGCCACGGGCTTGATGTGTGATTTTGTTTGCTGAGTGTTTTGACTCTTGACTCTTTTAGTGAATTTCCTTTTTATCTTTATTATGATTCGTCATTCCGTTTGAAATGATTGACCACAATTGTAGGCGTCAAAAAATACTAAAAGATATCCAAACTCAGC
>BQKN01057783.1:6800-29232 GCA_022839385.1 Asparagus kiusianus | reverse complement strand
TATATATATATATATATATATGTATATATATATGTATGTATATATATATATTACTACATCTATATAAAAAAACAAAATGTGTTTGTGTGTATATGATTGAGCTTGAAGTATTTAACACACATAATATAAAACCTAAACTAATATACCAAGCGATGATCTTGATCTTTAATAAGCTCTGACTTGGTTGCGGATGAAGCTTGATCTTGAATATGACTTGATGTTTAATGGCTTCATACCGATAGTCCGCCAACCTCTATTTGATGTGATCGTGACGGCTCAAACCATCCAACCTCCAACATATTGTTTGTCTAGAATACCTAATAAGAAAACAATAAACACTAGACAAATAATATTAGAAATTATGTGTAATCATCAAAACAAGATTAGAAGATGTAGGCTCAAAACATGAGACCTAACAAATATTTATACACCAAAAATATTGGATATCACATTTGGCATCTAGCATCCGGGGATTTGGTCTTGAGGATCACGTTGATACCCTGAAATCAAAATATAAGTGGATCAAAAGAACAATAGACTGAATATAAGAGGTAACATACAAGTTATAAAATTGAAGAAATGCAACATCATGAAACAACATAAATGCATCATAATAGTACACTTTGTAGGAGACTACAGTGTAATTAAAGGCGAAGCCTCTATTCTGAGGGCCATAACAATACAATGGTCATTACCATAATAAGAGAATATAGCGAATGAGATAGCAGTAGAATGAACAAACTTGGAACTATTAGCTCAAAGCAAATTACTCCATTTGCGCCATAGAATGTCAACAAATCAAATTGGGAGGATCAAAACATAATTTTCATACAGCTAAATAATTAACCAACAAATGTATAGACTACAAAAATGCCAAATTTGCAAAAGCAAATCCAAATCTTTCAAAAACCCTAGAAATTCAGAAAACCCTTTCAAAAACCCTGGAAATTCTAATCTTTCAAGCTAATCAAGCAAGCAAACAAAAAAAAAAAACCCAAATGGGCATTTCACCAAATAAGGAACAAGCATGAAACTAAATCAAGCTAATTAACAAAGAAGCCAAAAAAACACCTAGTTTTTGAGCATTTCATCAAACACATAGTAGGCATGAAACCAAACAAAGTTAATCAACTATTAAGCAAGCCAACAAATAATCCTAAGTGGGCATTTCATCAAACACATAACGGGCATTTCATCCAAATCGAATGCAAAACATCTCCTCCTTCAACTCCCCATCAGAGAAATCAGGCGCGTGCCAAACACAAGACTTGTCATTCCCAACATGCTCCTGCATCTTAATCATCGGAAATACTACAAACCAAACAAATCAAAATTTTTAATCAAGCTTACCCTAAACAATCAAAACCCTAAACAAGTCAAAATAAAATTCACCATAATGATTTGCGTAAATCTTGAGGGTCTTGGCCTACCTCATAACCAGCCGAACCTTTCCGGTCTCCTTGTGCTTCAACAGCCTCACGCTCCCCGTAACTTGCTCCTTCCATTGGTTCCCCTCCTTATCGAACCGATACAACTTCCTTTCCTAGACAAAATCAAGAAAGTTTAGAATATAAAGTGATCGTGAAACCCTAAAGATGATGAGATCGATGGCAAATCTGAGGAGATTTACAGGTCGAGGATGGCCTCCTCGTCCTCCTTGCCGGTGGTGATGGCGACCTCCTCAAGCTTGATGATCAGGGCGATCTGAGCTCTGGTGTCCTCTTCCTCATTGGCGGCGGCGCTGTGGGATTCTTCCTTGTCTCTGCGATCGGCGTCGGAGCTCGCCATGGCAAAGGATTTGATCGTTTTGAGAGGGGGGGGGGGGTCTACAGGCGGAGATAAGAATGGAGTTTGTATAGCTAGAGTTTTAATAAAGGAAAGAGAGGAGGAGTAAGGCAGGGGGTAGTTTAGGGTTTATAATTTATTTTTGTGTATATTGTATATATATTGGATGTATTAATGCTTTTTGGGTTGAGAGGCAAATACACATAGTTCTATGGGTTTATGAATACATTTGAAACTAGTTGGGTTTATAAATAAATTAAGGTAAGGCATTGGGCCTAAAGACAAAAACCCCTTTTTTATATACGTAACGTAATCACGAAAGCTACACATACAATCCAAAATATACATGAAATTTTTCGCCATGAATCAATCGATTTACATGAATCAAACAATATATACTGAATCAAACAATAATCAAGAAATACACCTGTGAACAATAATCGATCTCATATCACTGAATTATAACAATATTCTTAAAATTTAGCCATGAATTAAACATGAATCAAATAATACTCACAGAGATCATATATATAAACAATAATTGATCCACAAAAGTATAGTATTCAAAAAATTATAAAAATTACAAATTTCAACAAAAGAAGATCACATACAACCCAAAACTCCTCCTCTCCTTCCCCTCCCTCTCTTCCCCCTTCCTCTCGCTCTTCCCTGCCCTTGCGTTTTTGCTGATGAGCCTCGATTATCTGAGTATCTGGTTATGTATGAGGCTGAGAAGTACCGGTTCCATCAGCATGCGAAGTGTCGGCTCCATCGTTATCGTCACGTGGCCTACGTCGTCGCGTGAACATTTGCCCAAATGATCATGACCTTGTTTTCGGGAAAAGTTGCTGTTTTCATTGCTTTCAGATCTGTTACAACTTCAGACGTTACAACAGAATAAAAAGTCGATCTTTTTATAAGATCTACTTGTGCAATAAAACAAAGATTACAACTTTAACGAAAATAAACACGAGATCCCGTTTTGGTACGGTCTCGCTTGCGTGGGTCTTTAGCCTGTGACGGGGATGTTGATATCCGTGGACCACCGATCAATCAGATCTGTTCCGGAAGAATCCGGCAGAGTTTCGTCTATCCGCGAAGGGATATAGAAACAGAACTTCGTCGATCCGCGTGAGATCTTAGAAGTTTTAAAGCTTATATCTCGGCTAAAACGAGACACTAGCTCTTCTTAGTATTACCTGCGAAGGGTAATACCAAGGAAAAGAAAAAGAGGGTGAATGATGGTTGATGAAGAACTCTCACTCCTCGATCCGGCAGGGCTTCGCCGTTCTCTTGAGAACTTCGACTCCTCGCTCCGGCAGGGCTTCGCCGCTCCTCTCCGAAATTTCAGATCTCAAGTGCAAAGCTCAAGATCAGAAATTTCTCTCCCAAAACCAAGGCCAAGAGAATGGAGGCCCTAGGGGCCTATTTATAGGAATCAAGAGGGGGTAGGGGCTGAATGGATAAGGACACCCCCTAGGTGTCTCGGCCAGGCCGAGACACCCATGGGGTGTCTTGGTTTTGCCAAGACACCCCTCGGGTGTTTCGAGCTTGCCGAGATACCCCGGGTGCCTCGGTTCAGTCCGAGACTGTCCGCCGTTGTTCCGCCGTTGACTTTTCATCCCAACTCGGATTTGAGTGATTTTGGATGCGTTGGAATTCAGACGAAGAGCTCTATCGATCCCATTGGTTGGATTATCAGTGGGACAAACAGGATCTAAAGGGCTTTGCTCTCTTTGTAGTGATCACGGGGTTTCTGGTCAGTCCGTATCCCCGTTGTTCTGAGATTCTGTCGGCTCACGTAGTCCGTCGATTCACTTCAGGCGCTCACCGACGTTAATTGAACTCTTGTGAACCGGGTAGTGATGTTCATCGTCGCTCGTTAACACTGAGCTATTTGTGGGGACCTATCGGCAATTTTTGACGCCTACAGATACCCCCTCCAAAGTGTTTTGGACTCGTTTCTTTTATAGAAGAGACCGGAATACTTTGGATATGATTGGTCCAGCCTTCAGTCGGCCTAAGGGACCTATGATTCGCTTCAACTCTCGGCTCCTCCGATTCTCGGTTTATCCGGTGCTTTGTCGAATAACCGAAGTTGTTCCGGCGCTGCGTTTATCGCCTGGCCGTCGTTGGAGTCTCGAGTCTACAGCTGGTGAGTTGAGTTTGGCTCGTATCATTGAGTTGACTTTTGAACTTACTATCCCTGTCACATCGTGTTGACTTGGGGTTTCGGATCGCTGTGTGTTGACTTTTCGTCGCACCGCACTGATTGGTGTTGACTTTTGTCGCAACGCGCTGACCGACGTTGACCTAGGGTTACGCATTGTTCGGCATCTACCCTAGGGTTTTGAATCCGCATGGGTTGACTTTCGTCGTTACGTGTTGACTTTCGTCGCCACGTGTTGACTTTTGTCGCAACGCGTTGTCCGGCGTTGACCTAGGGTTACGCGTTGACCGGCGTTTACCTCAGGGTTTCGAATCCGTATGGGTTGACTTCCGTCGTCACGTGTTGACTTTCGTCGCCACGTGTTGACTTTTGTCGCAACGCGCTGTCCGGCGTTGACCTAGGGTTACGCGTTGACCGGCGTCCACCCTAGGGTTTTGAACCGCGTGGGTTGACTTTTGTCGTTACGTGTTGACTTTCGTCGCCACGTGTTGACTTTTGTCGTAACGCGCTGATTGGCGTTGACTTAGGGTTACGCGTTGTCCGTCGTTTACCCGAGGGTTTGGAATCGCCGTGCGTTGACTTTGATCGCAACCCGTTGTCCGGGCTTGACCTGGGGTCACGCGTTGACCGGCGTCTACTCAAGGGTTTGGAATCGCCGTGCGTTGACTTTGATCGCCACCCGTTGTCCGGGGTTGACCTGGGGTCACGCGTTGACCGGCGTCTACCCGAGGGTTTGGAATCACCGTGCGTTGACTTTGATCGCCACCCGTTGTCCGGGGTTGACCTGGGGTCACGCGTTGACCAGCGTTTACCCGAGGGTTTGGAATCGCCGTGCGTTGACTTTGATCGCAACCCGTTGATTGGGATTGACCTGGGGTCACGCGTTGACCGACGTTTACCCGAGGGTTTGGAATCGCCGTGCGTTGACTTTTGATCGCAACCCGTTGATTGGGGTTGACCTGGGGTCACGCGTTGACCGGCGTTTACCCGAGGGTTTGGAATCGCCGTGCGTTGACTTTGATCGCAACCCGTTGTCCGGGGTTGACCTGGGGTCACGCGTTGACCGGCGTCTACCCGAGGGTTTCCAATCGTCGAAAGTCAACTTATGGATTTCACCAACACTTCCAACCGTAGGCGAAGAATTGACATTTTCGAAAACATTGGGGAGTCAAAAAAAAGTTCGGGGGTCAAAACCGGGTCAAAACACCCCCGGGGTGCCTCGGCAGGGCCGAGACACCCTTGGGGTGTCTCGGCATTGTCGAGACACCTATGGGGTGTCTCGGCAAAGCCGAGACACCCTTGGGGTGTCTCGGTTTTGCCGAGACACCCCTAGGGGTGTTTTGCTTTTTTGCGCGGTCCCCCCTCTTGTTTTGTCCTTTTCTTCATGGTCCCCCCCTTCTTCTTATTTCAAATTTCAAAGAGAGAAAAACTCCCCCAAAACCGAATTCTTCCCCCTCTATTTTCAGTTTTGTTCTTCTTCTTCCTCAAGAGCTCCCTCCATTGAAGAATTTTTCCAAAAACCCATTATCCCTTAAGGCAAGGTCGGATTTTTAGGTGAATACCCATCGGCTGAATTTTTCTCCTCTCTCAAGCTAGGGTTTCAACTTCCATTTCCAAGCCCGAAGAAGCCTCTTTGATTTGGGTATGATCCCCTCCTCAATCCTCTTATTTTCTTGTAAAGCTTATATCTTTTTGCTTTTGGTAGGCTAGGTTTATGTATGAAGTATACTTTTGGGGGGTTTTGTGAAAGATTTGCAAGGGCCGAAGCTTTGGGGGTTTATTTACAAACTTCGTGGGGGCTTGTTTGCAAAGAGGGAACTGAAATTTGTGGCTTGGATCTATGTCCATTTGATGAAGAAATGTGGGGTGCTTTATGCAAGAGGATCAAAGAACTGTTTGAGGGGTTTCTTTGCAAAACAGCCCCTAAAAGTTTTGGGGTTTATTTGCAAAAGATCTAAAATTTAGGGCTGAAATCCCAAGATTTAGACCACAATCCTATAACCAAAGTTTTTGTGGAGGGGCATTTGTGCAAAATTGGCTAAATTCTGCAAAAGGGTTTATTTGCAAAATTTAACCCATTTCGTAGGGTATTGGGGTGTTATATGATTGATTGTGATGATCATGACCCCGACCACGCGTGTCCTTGACCCGAATTTGGGCCTTGAACACGGGGGGTATTTTGGGTATTTCACCAAAATTCACCGCGAAAACGGTAATTATCGTTTTGCGTGCACGAAACTTGTAGGTTTAATTAGACTTCAACTATAGAACCCTATTTATTTATAGGATCTTACTTCAAGTGCTCAATTTCCCTTATTAAATTTCGCGTATGTATATTGTACCTGACGCATTGCTTTTATTGCAGATTTGCGATGTCTCCGCGTCGCTCTCGGCCTTCCAGGAGTCGCTCTCACTCGCAGCACAGCGAGGAAGAGGCTCCCGCGGCATCTTCTTCAGCGGCCTCTTTCTTCGGGGGTGAGAATTTTCATTTCCTGTATCCCCGATTGACCTTTCGCGGGTCATGAAGGAAGAACCGATACCCCTCCCGCGGGGGTTAAGGTTTCGGACTTGTTTTGCTTAGCCAATTCAAGTCTTCGGATATATTAGGGCGATCCCGTGTCGTCTTGCACCTTAGAGGTCGTTGTGCGCTATCTACGTGATGATGCATGTCGACCCCCTGGTGTAAGACACTCGAGATCGTCTCTCCAATAATCCCGTGAATGAGCTTATTTCATCTTCATAGGCTGGGTTTTCTAACTCCATCTTTGTTTTGTTGCAGTTGAGTTTCCCGGGGGTAGCCTTCCTCATCATGTCCCTACCGGTTGTAGTAGGGAAGTCTTCTCCTCGGCTTCCGCCAAGCAGATCATCGATCCCCTACCTCAATTTGACAAGGATCGCTCTGATGAGTCACATCGCTTGATACGGGAAGGAGGGCGTCATTGTTTACGCCAAATCATCACAGATGCTCCCTTTACCGCGGATGCTATCTCTACTCGGGCTTTAAAGAAGCCTGGCTTCCTGTTCGGAGATCATACCGAGGATCCCGCTGCATTGACTCTTACTGAGGAGCACTGGTTGACCCTTGATGAAGGAGCTCTTTTATACATTCCCTCCATCCCTCGTCAATGTTCTTTCACCCATTTGGAGAGACAGGCTGTGGAACGACGTACGTCTTGGCGTCTCACTGATGATGCCGACAGCGTCCAGTGTGGATACGTCTCTCATCATAAGAGTGCTGGTTCCATCGGGTATCATTCTATCCGTGGTCTTCGACCAGGGATCATGGGCCTTGACACCGCACCCCCAGGCGAGGTATCGGTAGTTGCTCTTACCGTGAGGAATCGTCTGGCTCAGCTTGGAAGACGGTTACCTCACCCAGAATATAGATGCTACGGTTGGGTTTCCTCACTAGCCAAGGGGTGGTGGACCCGCTTGACCAGCTACGTCTTAGGGCGATGGGAGAGGGACTTGCAGAACAGTGGGTTGTATGTACCCATACGCGCCACCATGCACGGACTCCCCGTCAGCTGTCGACACTTCTTGGCGTTGCTGGAGACGTATATACCTGACAGTAACACCTTCTTGGCCAGTGGCGGAGAGCTAGGGTTGGCTCTTCATGAGATGCATCAGGTTTCCGGGCTTCCGATGGGGGATTGCCTGTATCAGGAGTACTTTCCTTCTAACCAGCAGTTGGAGTGGTTAAAGAAAGATACTCCCGATATGTATGATACCCTCTGGGACCTCACGTGCCACTATCATACCTCCTTGCTCCAGACTTCTCCTCCAGCGAAGACGAAGAGGAAGATCAGCTTGAAGCAGTTCGCTCTCTACTTGTTTCCTAATTTGGAGAGTGATTCCGGAGAGCCTCTATGTGAGTTAGACATATTGACCCCTTCTGCTATCAATGAGCTGATGGAGAAGAATAAGACTCATTCTTATACTCTCGCCAGTGCTGAGGGAGCTTTTCCTACGGGAACCAAGTTCCGTTCGTTTCTTCATCGCGCATGGAAGTCTATCGAGCCTTGGTCCCTGCTGGCCGGCTATCTTGCGCTCTGGTTGAAGAAGTGTGTTGTTCCATACCAGGCTTCAGACGCTCTCCCTCTCGAGGTGCTCTTTCCTGCGGTTCAGCTGGCTTATGGGAGGGAGCTTTCTCTACTCCCAGCGATGGTTGCTAGCATCCATTGCGGACTTAGAAGTGTGGTCAGTTGTTTTACCCAGGAGGGCCCTGAACCATCGACCGAGCTTGTTTGCCCGAAGGTCGAGCTTCCCTACACGTATCTGATGGCGTGGCTCGTTCTTCATCGCCCTGACCTGATGTCGGCGCCCAGTGCCGTTGACGTTCCTGTTCCTTTCATTCAGCTGTTGGAGAGGAGCAAGTGGCTTGGGAAGAAATTCAATGATGTGCAACAAGAACTCCAGGTCCGTAAGAACTGGGAGTTCTTCAAATGCTTTCCTCACTTCTCGGGTCGCTATGGCGACGTGTTGGTTGATGAGGAGAAACCCAGGAGTGGTCGGACTGTTCTCGACATCGGTTGCTTCCGTTGGTTGGTGAACATCCGTGTCGGATATCTTGTTCTCCGGGTGAAGAATTGGTGCCACATAGAGCCTTATCTCCCTTGCCGTTTCGCCCGTCAGTTCGGCTATGACCAACTGTTTGTCGGGAATCCTAGCCGTAGTTTGAAGGTTGAAGGAGGGCTTATCGACGGTGTACGAGCATGGCTGTGGACTATGGTGGGCTGCACTGGAGCTCATTTTGCTCTCCCCTCATATAGACGCAAGCCGATGATCACCTTCCTTAGCTGCAAGTGGTTCCTCTCCGCTAGCGAATCCATAGATGTGAGGAGCCTCTCTGAATTACAGTCCGAACACTTGGTTCAAGCTGCTATGAGGGTTGCTCGCCAGGCTGAGCTTGCTCGGAAGCAAGGGAAGAGGCCTGCCCAATCTCCTCTTCCAAGCAAAGCTGACGATGACGAGACTTTTGAGGAGGAGTATGGGGGCGTAAACACCAACCAAGAAGAACTTGATGCAGGTTTGTCATGCCCTTGACTTTCTTTCTTAATTGGTATTAATGAAAGATTCTCACTCACTTGATGACCATTATCATTTCAGGTAGAGCGGTTGATGATCCCGAGTCGCTCGCTGTTTGCTACACGAGTTCGGGACCCAACGACCCAATTCCGATACACGTTGAGACGTGTGACCAGCCCGGGCATGATCGACCCGTTGGTTCTAGGAGGGTAGGTACCTCGAAAAGGAAGAAGATTGCACACAAACCACTCGTCGGCCAGCGTCCTTATGGAGTGGATTTAGGCGACATTGCTGATGGGGCTTCAGGGTTCTTTGAAGAGGGCGAGCTCCCACCGGATCCGGTATTCCCTGGGTCTGATAACATGGACTGCTTCATGCAACAGATGTGCGACGCTCTTCATGACGGTTCCCTGGGTATCGACCTAAACATTGATCTTGAGCAAGTAGACGGTGTTGAGCCCACCGGTCGATACTCAGACATACCTGCCTCTGATGATGCCCTTCACGGGGAAAGAGGGTCTTCTTCCTCCGCGGCAGGTATTGCAAAGCTTTTCCTTTTGTCTTTATCTTCTTGCACATATCTCCAATCATTTGGGTTGCCCTGCAGATGTTGCGATGGAAAAGCCAGCTGGGGAAGGGGCCTTTCACGGCGTAGGTTTCGAGGAACAGGGGTGCGCCCCTGTACCAAGTTTCTCGAAACCCGAAGCCAGGTTATTAGCCGATATGTTGGTGGAACAAACCTCCAGAGGGACCGTGAGACCACCCTTTGGGAGTGATTCGTTCACAGGTATATTTCCGATTTCCTCTTTTCTGTACTTGTCTAAATTTCCATTTTGACTAATAAAGAAGTGTAACTATAGGACCAGGCGCTGTACCTGATACTGCTATAGCTTCGGGCGTTTTCCCACCTCCGCCTAGTACGACTGATTTGCCCACGGGGGTTGATATACCCTCCATGATCATTCCTGTTGTTACTTCGGAATCTATCGAACCTCAACCCGAAGGGACTTCCGTCGGCATAGGTATACCTTAAACTTTCCCTTTGGGTCTTTTGATTGTATTCGACATTTTCTTGATCTCCACACTGCTGCTTGTAGGCTCTCGATCATCTCTTTATGAGCGCGTCCACGCTCTTCTGGCCGATACCGATCCAGACAGAGACATCTTCCGTATGGACCTTGGCTTCTTCACCGCCTTCTATAACGGTATGATAGAGAAGCTTCTTCACAGAGAGTACTGCTTTGATCAATTCAGACGTTCTTTTTCCCGCCACATGATGATGATAAGGGAAGAGGGACATCCCGAGTTGGCCGATTCCTTCACTGCTGAATTTGCTGTTTTGGAATCAGAGATCCGTGAGCTGAGGGATTTGAAGGCTAGTGGAGCTTCCTCTTTTATATCCTCTCAGATGGAGGACAGGCTGATGCAGTGGCGTGACTTGAGATCTTCCATTGGCAGTGAGCTTCGGTCACGTGAGCATTCTGTTGCGCAGCTGATGGCTAACCTGGCGAAGAAGGATGCCGGCAGAGCCAAGCTACTCAGCTCCTTGGATTCCACCCGTGAAGAGATAGCTAGGCTAAAGGATGCTTTAAGGCGTGCCAAGGAGTCTGCTACTCTCATCGCCGAGGACCTGGCTGGATTAGAGCGTTCCCGTGAATGGACGCTTGATAAGCTGGGATCAACACAGGAGGGATTGATGAAGCTGCAAAGTGAAGCTGCGGAGGTCTTAAGCAGTTCTGAAGACTCTGTCCGAGCTAGCCTGCAGGCGGAGCTTGAGCAGAGCTACGTAGACAGACTTTCTAGTTTAGAGTCCCGTGTTCTTAGCCGTCAGTTACCTTCGGGCTAACGAACTTGTTGTTGTATGCTTTTGGTTTGATCTACTACTAGAGACTCCGCTTTTGCTTCTTTCCTGATGATTCTTTACAGGATTTTTGGCACACCCCCAGCCCTCAATGCTATGACTTTACCATTTCTTATAGGGAAAAGGGCACCCCGCACCGCGTGTTAGGCGATGACTTATCCCTTCTTAGGATTCGGGATAAAATTCCCCAGGTTTAGACCCTGATATCTTTTTTCGATCGGCGAAAGATTTAAACCGGCAACGCGTGTTAGGCGATGACTTATCCCTACTTAGGATTCGGGATAAAATTCCCTAGGTTTAGACCCTGGTATCTTTTTTCGATCGGCGAAAGATTTAAACCGGCAATGCGTGTTAGGCGATGATTTATCCCTACTTAGGATTCAGGATAAAATTCCCCAGGTTTAGACCCTGGTATCTTTTTTTTCGATCGGCAAAAGATTTAAACCGGCAATGCGTGTTAGGCACTGACTTTGGGATTTTTGGCAAACCTCCAGCCCTCAACGGGTTTGACATGCCTTTACCAATTACCGTTTGAATCGGGCTAGCATGCGAATTGTCTAAATCCGTTCCGCATGTAACGTTGTGCTAAGAAAATTGCTTCTCTTAGACTTAGTGCTATGATTGTGAATACATAGGCTTCGTCTTTCTCACGGGAATAGACCAACCGGCAACGCGTGTTAGGCGTTGACTTCATCTCTGTCTTTTCTAAAAGCAAAGACAGGGGAAAGTGCTATGATTTTGAATACATAGACTTCGTCTTTCTCACGGGAATAGACTACCCGGCAACGCGTGTTAGGCGTTGACTTCATCTCTGTCTTCTCTAAAAACAAAGACAGGGGAAAAGGTGCTATGATTTTGAATACATAGACTTCGTCTTTATCACGGGAATAGACTACCCGGCAACGCGTGTTAGGCGTTGACTTCATCCCTGTCTTTTCTAAAAGCAAAGACAGGGGAAACTGGGAGAGGAAGAATTTTATATTCTATCTCCCAGTATTGAAGAGGAAGAATTTTATATTCTATCTTCAATTGGAAAGGAGGCTCAATGGGAGAGGAAGAATTTTATATTCTATCTCCCATTGCTGAAGAGGAAGAATTTTATATTCTATCTTTAGTTTGGAAGGAAACTCGGGGTGGGATCTCCACCCCCAGAATCCGAAAGGTGAAACTAGGAGTGGGATCTCCACTCCGAGAATCGAAAAGTTCAAACGACCTTAACTTTTTATAGTTTTGGTCATTTGAATCTGAAGAGGAAGAATTTTATATTCTATCTTCAGCAGGAAAGGAAACTCGGGGTGGGATCTTCACCCCCAGGATCCGAAGGATGAAACTAGGAGTGGGATCTCCACTCCGAGAATCGAAAAGATTCGGATAACCCTAACTGTCGTAAGGTTTGGTTACTCGATTTGAAAGTGGACCTCTCGTTCATTGAAGGAATCGAGAGGGGATTTTGGTTTTGGTCCTAACTATAGTAAGGTTTGACCAATTGGGAGATTTGAGACGATCCTAACCGTAAGAAGGTTTGATCGCTCGATTTGAAAGTGGACCTCTCGTTCATTGAAGGAATCGGGAGGGGATTTTGGCTTTGGTCCTAACTGTAGTAAGGTTTGACCAAGTGGGAAGTGTGTGGCAGATACCACAAACATCAATGAAAGTTTTGTGAGGGAAAATTGATCCCATGGAGTGATCAGATTTCATCTCAGCAAAAGAGTGCTTGTGAGAGTTAGATTCTGACAAACAAGAACATTCGGAATTCGAACATGGATTTCTTGCTCATCAGCGACCGGGTTATCCCTAAGAATACCCCGATGTGGTATTCTTCCGGAAACTTCCCGGTACCTCAATTCTTCTGAGGATACTAAGGATAGTATCTCTTCAGGAATTTGCTATTTATTGGCATCATGAGCCGGTCACCATCTTTGGTGACTAGGCGATAGGCGCCGTTCGAGTAAACTGTTTCTACTACGAACGGTCCTTCCCATTTAGGTTCGAACTTGCCTTTCTTCTTGGAGTTAAGGATCATAGGATGTTTTTCAGTCAAGACCAAATCCCCTTCCTTAAAACTCCTTTGTCAAACTTTTTTGTCGAAGGCTCGAGAAATTCTGGCTTGGTAAAACTCAATATGCTGCTGAGCTTCCAGGCGCTTTTCATCGAGCATCTCGAGTTCTTCGAGGCGTTTCTGATGCTGTTCTTCGGTCGTCATCTGAGTTGCGAGGGCGACTCGAAGAGATGGAATCTGGATTTCCAAAGGGAGAACAGCTTCACATCCGTACACCAATGAGTATGGGGTTGCGCCGGTCGGTGTACGCACCGTAGTGCGATAGGCCCATAGCGCCGCGCCGAGCTTGTCGTCCCAATCCCGTTTGTTACTCTTTACGAGTTTTGATAAGAGCTTTATGATAGTCTTGTTGAAGGCTTCAGCTAATCCGTTTGCTGTGGGATTGTAGGCTGTTGACGAGATGTCCTGAATTTTGAACTTTTCGCAGAACCTTATGAAGGCGTTGCTGATAAATTGAGGACCGTTGTCATGTATGATTCGTCTTGGAACACCATGCCGGTAGATGATATGGTGTTTGATGAACGCAATGACGTTGCTCATCTTAACTTCTCTGAGTGGAACTGCTTCGGCCCATTTGGAGAAGTAATCAGTAATTGCCAGGATGAACCGGTCACCTTTGACTGACGGGGGATTTATAGGACCAACAATGTCCATTCCCCAAGTCTCAAATGGCCACGACGTCACCGAAGGATGTAGATGCTCTGGAGGTTGGTGCATATAATTCGCGTGTACTTGACATGCGTGACATTTCCGGGCGTATGTGATTGCATCACTCATCATGAAGGGCCAAAAGTACCCCATTCTTCTGATGCGATCATAAAGCTTGGGGCCGGGTTGGTGTGCGCCGCACGATCCTTCATGCGCCTCTCTAAGCACTTCTTCAGCTTCTTTGGTCGATAAGCAACGTGCTAGCAACCCATCATACCCCCTGCGATACAGCGTTCGATTCTCCGTATTGTAGTAGAATCTTGACGCTCTTCGTCGGATAGACTCTCTCTCCTTCACGTCTTCCGGCAAGATTCCATGCAAGACGTAATCGATGATGGGGAAACGCCAATCTCGGGGTTCAAACTCGGCATGAGTTGTGTGCACCTCCTGGACCTCTTCTTCCCTGCCATCTTCATCGTAAAGTGGCACTAAGAGTTGGTGAGTTCTTACCGTAACAAATTGCTCTGTTCCGGGAGGCTGTGCCAAGGATACAGCTAAAGCTGCTAATGCATCCGCGTAGGTGTTTTGCAACCGCGGAACGTGCTCGATGAAGAATCCTTCAAACGATTCTGCTAGTTCCACCGCCATCTTGTGATAGGGGATTAAATCCTGACTTCGGACTTCGTACTCCCCTTGGACTTGTTTAACTATCAGTTGAGAATCACCGAAAGCTTCGAGATACTCAACCCCCAGTTCCTTGGCGAAATTGAGCCCTATAATCAATGCATTATACTCTGCTACATTATTCGAGCATGGCTCGGTTAATGAGTAGGCTCGAGGCATCACATGTTTTCCTGGGGAAACTAAGACAACTCCAACTCCGGAGGAGACCTTAGAACATCCAGGAGTACTTATGACATTAGCTGCTCGTGAAGCGCCGTCGAAGTACAAACTCCACACTTGTTGGTGCGAAGTTGCGTTGACTTCGTGGGTTTCATCAGGTAGGTCGTCATATATCTCGGCAGTATCCGTGGTTGGATTAGCTGCCAGGAGATCACAGATGGCTTGCCCTTTTACTGACTTCTGCTGTTTGAAGTGCAGATCGTATTGGGACAAGAGTAAAGCCCATTTTGCTAACCACCAACTCATGGAAGCTGGCTGAGTCATGAACACCCGGACCGGGTTAACTTTGGAGATGACATAGATGGTCTGTCCAACCAAGTAATGCCGCATCTTCTGGATGGCGAACACTAAGGCGAGGCATTCTCTCTCAATCATGGGATATCGAGATTCCGCGCCCACCATGGTTCGGCTTAAATAATACACCGCCTGCTCGTGACCGTTATCGTCATCTTGTGCAAGCAATGCACTCAATGAGTGGCTCGTCGCCTTGATATAAATCAAGAACGGTTTGCCTGATTTTGGTGCAACGAGTATGGGAGGTTTCGAGAGATATTCTTTAATACTCTCGAACGCCTTCTGACAAGCATCATCCCATACGAATGAGACGCCCTTTTTTGTGAGCCTGGAGAACGGTTGGCATTTCCCCGAAAGGTTCGAGATGAACCGACGGACGTAAGCCAATCGCCCTTGTAGTCCTCTGAGCTCTTTGAGGTTTCTCGGTGGTTGCAATTCATTAATCGCCTTTACTTTATCCGGGTCAATGTGAATACCTTTGGTGGTGATGACGAATCCCAGGAATTTGCCACTGGACATTCCGAGGAAAGACTTGGTAGGGTTCATCTTCAACTGATAGGCCCGCATCTAGTCGAACATGGTCTTCAAGTCTTTGATGTGATCTTTCTTATCGCGACTTTTCACGACCAGATCATCCACGTAGCATTCGACAGTCTTTCGGAGATGCTCCTGAAAGATTTTCAACATAGCTCGTTGATATGTAGCACCTGCATTCTTCAAACCGAATGGCATAACTGTGTATCAGAATACGCCGAGAGGCGTTCTAAATGCGGTGTGCTTTTCATCATCTGGATGCATCTTTATCTGGTTGTAACCAGAGAAACCATCCATGAAAGACATCCTCTCGAACCCGCACGTGTTGTCAATGATAACATCCGTGATGGGAAGAGGAAAATCATCTTTTGGGCAAGCAGCATTGAGGTCCCTAAAGTCGATGCATATCCTGATCTTCCCGTTCTTCTTAAGAACCGGGATGATATTGGCAAGCCATTCTGGATGTTGCTCTTCTCGGATGAATCCCGAATCGACGAGCTTTTTAACCTCAGCTTCGATCGCCTCCATCATTTGCGGACGAAACCGTCTTTGTTGTTGTTTGACTGGTTTGACATCCGGCTTAATGTTGAGACTATGCACTGCTACATTTGGATCGAGACCTGGCATGTCTTCATAATTCCAGGCGAACACGTCGATATACTCTTGGATAAGAGAAATCAACTCCTCCTTCTCCTCAGGTAGGAGACTGTCGCTAATGCATATCGGCTTCGGATATTCCTCGCTTCCCATATTCACCTGGACTACTTGGTCTTCGGTAGGAGGTTCTCTCTGCTCGAACCGATCGCCGTACTGCATGTTTAAGTGATGAACCCACGGGTCTTCCCATGTCGGCATCTCATCATCTTCTTCTATTGTCGCTGGATCAACCGTGACCATGTTCGACATTAGCTTTTTGAACATTTCGCCAAGACTAGCGTCGGAATCCCAAGACGAAGAGTCAGAAGAATATCCGTTTCTAGCTTTGTTGGCAATCTCATCAATGACTTGCCAATAACATTCGTCATCTGAGGAGACATAGCCTAAGCCTCGTTTGTGGCGATAATAATCGTCGGGCTTCCCTTTTGGTACATAGGCCATTCGAGGTGGAACTCGCGGGCCTCGACCAAAGAAAAGACCTTCTCCGATCTTGAAGTCATATCCCTGCTTTTCCATCATATTACGTGCCTTCGCATCGTACCTGAACAGATGTGGGGTAGGTTTATCGTCGTCGTCCTCCTCTTCCATGAAGTGGTCGGGTATCGGAGACTTTCTTCCTTTGCCGTAGACGACCTCCTTTCCACCCCCAATCCCTACGGGGATGACAAGCGTCGTTCCGCAAGGGTCATGTACCTGCTTTTTCATCATGCAAAATGACTGAAGAGGCATATACAAATCAGGGTTATCATAAAGCTCGTTAGTGACATCGTCAAGACACATCGAGTACTCTAAATCATCGTTTATTGATAGCTCCTCGGCAAGTTGCCAATTACAACTATTTTCCGATGATTTATCATCGTCAAGATTGATTACAACGGGTACAATGTCATTTAAAACAAAACCGCCGTCATAATCAAACCCTGGTTCGGTATCAGCTTCATCTCCGCTGTCCGTTCCTTGGGCCGATGGTTTAGTATCGGATTCAGCGCCGTATAAAAGGGAATCGGTAAAATAATTCTCCAATCCCTTAAACGGTTGCTTATCCGCGACCACCGTCTTGACTTCATTGTTTGTGTCTACATATTTAAGGCACTGATGTAGAGTTGACGGGACTATAAGGTTACCGTGGATCCAAGGTCGACCCAACAGTAAGTTATAGGAAGTTTCCGCGTCAATCACATAACAAGTGACTTCCGACCTCAAATCCCCAATCTGGCACTTGATTCGGATCTTCCCCAAGGGCCTAGATCCGCTGGTGTTGAATCCATAAATCGTCGTGCCAGTGGAAGCTAATTTGCTAGTCGGGATTCCGAGATGATGCATCAATCGGAATGGCATGATGCTAACAGCGGAACCCGGATCAACTTGGATCCGGTTGACAACGCTGGAGCCAATGTGACCAGTGAAGTACAGAGGTCGATCATGCCTCGAATTCTTTGTCTGCATGTCTTCTTTGGTGAAAGAGATGCAGGGAAAATGATTCGCCGCAAGATTGCATTGTTGAACTGAAGATTCCGGCTCTTCAGGAGATGGTTTGATTCGAGTCAAGAAGGTTTCCGAATCACTCAAGGCTTCTTGTAGTGCTTTCCTTGTGTCCTTCGAAAGGCGCAACAACTCGTATAAGGTTATCCGAGCCGGGATGTTGGCTAACTACGCCATGATGTCGAAACGGGGCGGAGAGCTCGTATTTCCCGGTTTGTCTCTCCCAATCGGATGATTGAATCGAGACTGCCTCGGGTTTTGGACTTCTTGGCGTACAGGCTCCTTCCCTTTCTCCTTCTGCGGGACTTTCTCCGTAGCTACCGGTGTTGGGGGAGTTGCTGCAATCCCCAGTTCTGACAGCGTCTTGGAAGGTGGAGTTTTGGTACCCAATAGCTCGGAAGCATCCGGGTACTTGTAGTGATATTCGTTCCCGCTTCGGGTTGTGAAGGCCTCCTGTTCGTCTTCAGAAAGTGGAAAGGCCGGGATTCTGTCGTCCTCTTTCCCTGGAATGGCAGAAACTCCATAACAAGATTTGCCTTTTCCTTTTGACCTTCTCTTGGATGACGATCCGGTCCATTGCTCGTCCGTGATCAGGTCCGGATGAACCCATAGGATTTCGCCATTCGGGGCCGTATGTGGTACAAGCCCTTTCTGGCGCTGTTGGTGAGGATCATCGTTCACCGTCTTCACCGCTGCATTAATCACTGGTTCATGTTGAAACCAGCTCGAAGGAACCGACTCGAAGCTGATGGACACTGCATTCGCACCCACATTCTTCTCCTTGGGCTGCTTCATAGTAATAACCCCTACATCGATTAGGGCCTGAATTTTATCTTTAAGAGCATAGCATACTTTGGTAGGATGGTGCACCGCCCTGTGAAATGCGCAGTACTTGGGATCGTTGACCCTCTTGGCATCTTCTTGATCCTGGATCGGAGGCAACTTGATCTTGTTGTTCTCGACGAGGTATTTGAAGATACCGGGAACTTCATCTTCCCTGAATGAGTAGACCTTCGGGAACCTTGGCTCCCCGACCTTTGCCTTCTGGGGCTGTTGTTGCCACCTGGATTGTTGAGGCGCCTTCTGTTGCTGTTGTTGCCGCTGTTGCGGCTGTTGCGACTGTGCTTGACCTTAAATACTTGATTCGCGGCCACAGCATTCGCATGTGCCTTCCCTTTACCCTTGGGGGTAAAGTTTGGTTGCGGGGTATTATTTGGTATTTGCCCTCTCTCCGCCTTCTTCCTCTTGAGGAATCGCTAAGCTCGCTCTCCCCGCACTTTCAGATCCTTCCAGGTCTTTGGTGGCGCCATTCCCATGGCTTCGAGGATGTCCAGCGTTAAATTGTTGTGGCAAGTTTCGAGGATAAAATCCTCGCTGACCGGATCCCTGCAATTCATTGCTTTATTCCGGAACCTCTTTACGAAGTTTTCGACCGTCTCGCCATTCTTCTGCTTTTCATCGAATAGCGTGCCGATTGAAACCTCGGTATCATCATCAAAGAAATTTGTTAGAAACATGTCCTCCATGTCATCCCAGCCGTTGATGCTCCCGGGCTTGAGACGGTGATACCAGTCGAAGGCAGCTCCGCGAAGAGTGCCGACGAATGACCGCACCATGAGGGGTTCATTTCCAGAGATGATTCCTAAATGAGACTTGAAATAGATTAAGTGTTGGGTAGGGGAACCCTTCCCATCAAACGGCGTAAAGTTAATCAGATTAAACTTTGCCGGATATGGGATCGATTCCCACTCCCTTGGGTAGGGACAGGGGATGCCGGATCTCTTGACTTCTTGAGCGTTCATCAATGCATTGATTTTGCTCTCCAAGTCTTTCATCTTCCTGTCTTCACTCGTCTCGGTCTTCGAGTGGCTTCGAGGAGAGGTGACGTGGTCCTCTTTCGCATTATCTTCCACGGGACCACCCCCATTGTCGGTGGTGACAGGAGGGATATTGACATTATCCGCTTCCCATTCATTT
This sequence comes from Asparagus kiusianus, assembly GCA_022839385.1. Taxonomy (NCBI): domain Eukaryota; kingdom Viridiplantae; phylum Streptophyta; class Magnoliopsida; order Asparagales; family Asparagaceae; genus Asparagus; species Asparagus kiusianus. Next base: position 9,834 of record BQKN01057783.1, on the reverse strand, counting down.
TCCTCTTGATTCGGAGTATCGCGACGACCGGGCTCTCCTTGGTGGATTGTCAGCGCCGCGATTTGTTGGTCGTGCATCTCCCTCATTCGCTGTATGGCCATCTCCATCTCGAATTTGAAGCTATCCTTTTGCTTGGCCAGGGCTTCTTCAAGTATTTTAGATACCTGTTCAGCACTAATCATGAGTGATTCATAATGTTGGCCCTCGCTGGAGACGGTATTATCGGATGCGACTGCCGAGCCAGCATCGGATTCTTCATCTTCCAAAGGTGATCTAGTTCTAACCCTGCTGTACGTTCCGTGTACGATGGCTCCAGACTGTAGACGGGCTAGACGTCGGGATGCCTCCAAAATGGACTCGAGATCATTTCGTGCTGGCGTCCCTTTGCTGGTCATATTGGCGGTGAATCCATCCTTGATCACCGTTCTTCTTCGTCGGAAGCGCCCTTGCCTTGGTCCCAAAATTCTCTCGAACACCGAGACTCTTCTTGGGCTTTGAGCACAGCAGCATTCCGATAGTACCGCCTTGATTATGTTGGCGCACGGGCAGCGAGACTCCATGTCCTGCACATATTTCTTCCGGGGTTTTTCCACACCCCCAGCTCTATAGTACAACTCATCAGCTTTATAACTGGAGCAACCTATAGAGTGTTGACATGTGTTCCCCGGTGTAACACCCTCATCATCAGATGAGTGTGCTTCCCTTCTGGAATGCGACACTTGGTTAGTTTTCTCAAAAGTGGCCCATTCAAGTTTACGCTTTTGTGAGCGTAGAAACTGAACGGGCTCTTGTATTTCGACTCGCAACCTAATGCGGTCGGTGACAGGGGCTTTCCCTTTATCGTCTTTCTTGGGGGGATTGAAACGACCCCCGGTCTGATTTGTGACTTAGGGACCTTTCAATGGTCCCAGTCGTTCTTTGACAGGTACTCTACCTCGGTTCTCAGGTGAAGGACCGAGGCGACCTATCAAAGGAACTTGGGATCTTGAATAATCCCCGTTTTTACCTGGCTCCGTTGAAGGTGCCGGAACAGGAGGAACATCATCTGATTTGGAGCAATTTCGGGCGATAACTCCACCCTTCTTCGCTGGAGGTGCTGGTTTTGGCTTTGGCAACCAAACCCACTTGCTTGTAGACGGGCTCTTGACCACCTCTTCTTTCTGCATTCCCTCTGCCTTTTGCAACAGGGCTCGGGCATGCGCAAGCAAGGCGCGGCGCTTTTTGATTCACTCCTCGAGCGTGGAGCAGTTCCTCTTGACGTGGATCCACTCACTTGCTTCTGTTTTGGAGGGGAGGTTGGTTGGCGGGCGTCGTTGCTCTTGTCGCTGCCTCGACTTCAAGTCTTCCGCGTAGCGCACCCCATCCTTTGATTCGGCGGCCTTAGCTAGTTGTTGAGCGAGGCGTTGGCGCCGTCTTTGGCGAGCCCTCTTTGACGGAGCTGGAGTTGCATCATCAATCGCCTTTGTAGCGGTCGGATCTACAGCCTTGACCACGCTGAACGACACAGGGACGTTGTGTGGTGCAAGTGTAGCTGCAGCAACGGCGGGATCTTAGATTGAGGAGTTGGAGTTCCCGCGAGCCCTTTTGGGAGATGGGTTCTTCCCACGCCTATTTGGAGAGACGGATCTGGAGGAGGAGGAAGAGAGGTACTCTTCAAACTTTTGCTGATCGAACTCGTATTCGATCTCTTCATTCACCCAGATCTTGAAGGCCGGTTGCGTCACTCCGATCTCGGCAGCGAGGTCGGCGGCTCCCACTGTGGTCGCCAGCTTGTTTTCGGGAAAAGTTGTTGTTTTCATTGCTTTCAGATCTGTTACAACTTCAGACGTTACAACAGAATAAAAAGTCGATCTTTTTATAAGATCTACTTGTGCAATAAAACAAAGATTACAACTTTAACGAAAATAAACACGAGATCCCGTTTTGGTGCGGTCTCGCTTGCGTGGGTCTTTAGCCTGTGACGGGGATGTTGATATCCGTGGACCACCGGTCAATCAGATCTGTTCCGGAAGAATCCGGCAGAGTTTCGTCTATCCGCGAAGGGATATAGAAACAGAACTTCGTCGATCCGCGTGAGATCTTAGAAGTTTTAAAGCTTATATCTCGGCTAAAACGAGACACTAGCTCTTCTTAGTATTACCTGCGAAGGGTAATACCAAGGAAAAGAAAAAGAGGGTGAATGATGGTTGATGAAGAACTCTCACTCCTCGATCCGGCAGGGCTTCGCCGCTCTCTTGAGAACTTCGACTCCTCGCTCCGGCAGGGCTTCGCCGTTCCTCTCCGAAATTTCAGATCTCAAGTGCAAAGCTCAAGATCAGAAATTTCTCTCCCAAAACCAAGGCCAAGAGAATGGAGGCCCTAGGGGCCTATTTATAGGAATCAAGAGGGGGTAGGGGCTGAATGGATAAGGACACCCCCTAGGGGTGTCTCGGCCAGGCCGAGACACCCATGTTTCCGGTAAAAGTTGCTGTTTTCATTGATGTTCTCTTTTTCGAGATCTGTTACAACTTTGAGCGTTACAACAGGGTAAAAATGAAAACAAAAGGGTTACAACTTTAACGAAAATAAACACGAGATCCCGGTTTGGTACGATCTCGCTTGCGTGGATTGTTGGCCTGTGACGGGGACGTCAATATCCGTGGACCGCCGACTCTTCAAGATCCTTTCCGGTAAAATCCGGCAGAGTTTCGTCTATCCGCGGAGGGATATAGAAACAGAACTTCGTCGATCCACGTGAGATCTTAGAAGTTTAAAGCGTATATCTCGGCTAACGCGAGATAATAGCTCTTCTCAGTGTCGCCTGCGAAGGGCAACACCAAGGAACAGAAGGGGGTGAATGAAGGGTGCTGATGAAGAACGCCTTACTCCTTGCTCCGGCAGGGCTTCGCCGCTATCTTGCAGACTCTGACTCCTCACTCCGGCAGGGCTTCGCCTCTCTCTTGCAGAACAATCCTTGGCTAAGATAATTCAGCCTTGAATTGAGTGCAAAATCAAGAGCCCCTCACAAAGGAGGCCTAGGGGGCTATTTATAGCC